>JAOWBP010004313.1:3701565-3721661 GCA_028571105.1 Tragopan temminckii | reverse complement strand
GCTTTCTTCCCTCTTGCTAGTAACAGACACCTTGCAGGCAAACAAGACAGGTAGAGTTATATTTGACAACATGAAAGTAATTACAGTCACGTGGCAATGAAGTGTTCAGAAAATTTTCTATCAGTGAAATAGCAGTGCTATTTCATTAGAAATGTTATAAACCAGGTACAATAAATATAAGCCTTGCATTCAATGTCAGTGTTTTAGTGTCTGTGTGGGCATATGCTTGCATGGGTGTTTCAAGAGGCTGAAACATGTTGCCATCAACAGCAGATGTGGTGATGAGTTGCGTGTTGATTTCAGCTTGTATTATTCTGTACAACAAGTCAGAATAGCAGAGATCATCACAGTGCACTGTGAATCAATGATCACTTCCTAAGGGGACAAAAAGACAATGTAAGTGTCCTTATTACAATTTTTTTTGCTGGGAGAAGGGGTACAAGCATTTTTAAAACATTGCCGTAGATGGTGGAGCTTGTCCAAGCTGCAGTACAAACTTGTTTTTTTATTAATCTTGCCTCCTCCTGTTTTCTCTTAAAGAAACCACACAGATAGAAGATCCTCGTGTGCAATGGCGGCGGGAGCAAGAACATATGCTGAAGGACTATCTTATCCTGGCCCAAGAGGCAATTGCTGCACAGAAGGAGATCTATCAAGTGAAACAGCAGAGGCTTGAATTGGCCCAGCAAGAATACCGGCAGCTGCATGATGTTTGGGAGCACAAACTGGGCTCTCAGACCAGCTGTGAGTATTATCAAGTGATTTTCTCAGTCAGATCTCACTAGGAGAGTAAAATGCTTGAAGCTGGTTCCCTAATAAAGCCTTTTGGTATGTTATGCTGTGTCAAGTTACTTGTGTGTTTGAGACAAACTAAGCAATACTTGTTTAACACCTGTTTGCTAAAGGACAGTATTATGAGCATTATTACTGTGGTTTTCCTGATGACTAGATGTGGTGTACAGATTTTAAGCATGGCCATCAACAAATGTGGGGGGAGGATAAAATGAGATTCCATGTTATGTTCCTTGATCCACCTGTTCAAAATACAGAAACAAGGCCAGAAGGCTAATCTTGAGTAGTGCTCTCAGGCCTCTTTGGAGTTTAACATCTCAGGTAGTTTAGTGACTGTATCAGGGAGCTCAGGAGTCTGTATAATATGTGAAGTGAAAGAAAGCACCAGTGGAGTATCTCTGTATGAAGAACATTGCTTTCTTCTCTGTATTCTCTGTCACAGCAGGAAACATCAATGCCTATTGCTTAAAAAAAAAAAGTGCAGAGAAGTTTATAAAAGGCCAAGATTCTGCTTGCTATTACTGGTTAGGAACTGGAAAATGTCCAGAGGAGGATGTATTTCCTGCAAGGAATGTTTTTTTCATAATCTTTATATTGTAAACTTTGTTTTCGGCAGCCACGTCAAATAACCAGCCCCCTACCCTGCCCTGCTGTCTTTTCACTCTCACTGGGTTATATATTAAAGGTGGTGACTCTTGTGCCTGATGTCAGAAAGTATTTAAGTAGCCCTGTCATTGAAGGGTTCTTAACATTTGAATAGGTTCCTGTCATGTCTGAAGTGAAGTTTTTGGTCTTTTTAGGTCTCCACCTAAGTACTGACTGGTGTATTAAAGCAATAAGTTATGAACTTGAATTGCATTAGTGTGGTATTATTTGTAAAAATGCAACCAAAGAACTAGTAATGTTTTCCCATGTTTTGTATGGCATAAGCTGATGGCTGCAAGGATGAAAGTAACTCCCTTGCCTACAGCTACTTCTGACAACATTGCACACTGGGGAACTTCTCTACTTTCTGAAGCATAAGAGTTTTAACCGCTGCTGAGAAGAGAGTTCTGCTCTTAATGGGGCACTGATTTAATCCAGTGCGACACATTGGATGATTGGTTATGTCCTCAAGCCTGTGAGAAGGCTGGCATCACCTTTCTTGTTCTTCGCGTTCCTTTGTTTCTGAATATTCAGGGAATTATTTATACAGCAAGAAAGTGTAAAAAATCCTTATGCTTGTTGAAGGGAACTGTTTCCCTTCAGTTCTGCTAAATGCTTTTGGAAATGTGAGAGGTGAGAAGAGAGATTCTAGTAAACTGGATTCATAGTGTGGGGCTGATAGAAGAGTAGGTGAGGATAGTAAAGCTGCTTAATTTAGTGTTTGTTTTGCTCTAGTGCTGTCTGGCTCATCGTCAAGTTCCAAGTATGACCCAGAGATCCTCAAAGCAGAGATTGCTACTACAAAATCCAGGGTAAGAAGTGCAAGTGGATTTTCATTTGCCACAAGCAAACTTCAAATATTTCCAAGCCTCATGAAAAACATTGGAAGGTGACTCAAAAGCGGTTGAAAGAGCTAATTTGCCATTCGTTATCTAGAAGATAAAATAATCAGAATTCTCAAATGTTACCGGCTTAGATTGAAACAATTCTTTTCCTTGATAGACTTTAGACTTCCTTGTATGCTGATAGTACATTTTGCTCCATTTAACTGCATGCTCTCTCCTCAGTGCGCTGCAGCACCAGAGAGCTACAAGCTCTCTCCAGAGAATGGCAGCTGTTTTGTCGAGAGCTCAGTGCAGATTGTTAGCAGTGGCAGTGTGCTCCCTCATGCAGAGCTTGGTTTGGGAAGAAGAAAGGACTGAAGTAAAGTAGGTCAGTCTGGCCTCTGTGGAGGAATATAAAACAAGCTGTAGGGTCAGTGGATTTACAATATGTGTTATCGGCCTGCTGTGTTACTCGTGCAGAGAGGCCTTTTAATTTGATATCTTGGAGGATGGTTTGTATCATTGCAGTGTAACTCCGGTCCTGATACTTAAAATCTTTCCAGTCATTAAAAAATGTTAAACATCAGTGAGTAAAATCAGCATGTGTTTCATTCCTGACTTTTGATTTTTTTTTCTCACCTTTTCTACTTATGAGGTTGGAGCTTCCCTTGAGCCCCTGATTAAATGATGTGGCATCTGGGTGTTGGATAAATCCCTAGACTCTGATAATGTCCTGAAGAATATGCAGTCAGCTGTTAGTTGCTGATGGAGTGATTGTCTGTGAAATTTGTCTAGATAATATTGTCTACACTAAAAAAAATTTTGAATTGAATGCATACTTCTGTGCCTAAATACTCATGTGAGGTATTGTTCTAAACATGTAACAACTTCCTACAGGTCAATAAACTAAAGAGAGAGGTAGCTCACATGAAGCAAGAAATCCAGTACAAAGAGCATGGATTTCAAACGCTGAAGAAGTAAGTTGGATCTGAAGGTCTTACTTTTGGTAATGCTTCTGGCTTGTAGTACATCCCCTTCTACGTTTACATATAGCTGTCTGAAGAACATAAGCTGAAATATGTTGTTGCTGAGATCTTTAGGCACGTGAGCGACTCATAGCCATGGGGTTAGTTCCTTCAGTTCTGTGCCTATATATGATTAGCTGGATGAGAACTGACTTCATGGGGAAATTACTTTCACATTTAATGATAGTATCTTGGCTCATTCTGTTGTACTCAGTATTTGTCAATATGTATACAGTACAGCCTATTGTCATAATAGATAAAGATAAAAAAGATTAATAGATAAAATAGAAAAAATTGGGGTGGGGACAAGCTTCAGGTGCTTATCTCTCTGTGAATACACACATGGCATTTTTAAGTAATGTCACTGATTTAGTATCCTATAGTTTTTTCTCAAGTGCCAACTTCAGTAAATGGTCCTTTTAGAAGAGGGAAGCATGAAGTGGCTTGTGATTAGTTTGTACCTTTAAATATATCAGTGTGTGAGGTCTGTGCCTTAAAATAATATAGTTAGCATACAGTTAACTTATTTGGTTTAGAAACAAGGTAATTAATAGCAGTCTGTCTAAACACTGGTTTTTTTGGTGTTTTTTTTCCTTGTGTCTTCCCTCCCTAAAGAGTCAAACCAATTGCGTGGCTAAAATCAGAGTTTTGATGTTTAATGTACTTCTGAGTGAAGTAGCTTAAAAGGAACAAAGAACTCCAATCATCACTGCTTGTCTTTTGTCATACTTAGTGTGTTTTCTTAAAAATGATTGTCAAGATATATGCGTCTAGGGTGATTTATATAATGCGATTAATTTAAAATGTTAGCTTACTGTATGTTTTCTCAAATTTCTATGCAGTATTGACATGAAAATGTCTGATACTCAAGGTGGCTACAAACTTGATGAAGCACAAGCCATTTTAAGTGAAATGAAAGCTCTCAAGAAGGCCATCACATCAGGGGAGAAGGAAAAGCAAGACCTCATTCAGGTACTGAAACAACTTTTGTAGCATTTTGTCCCTATTAAATTACTTAAATTTAACTTTATATTAATTATTTCCGTTTTCAGACATGTCATTTAGTTTTTATTAGTCTAAAGTAGTTCTATATTGTGGCTGGACTGTGACCTTAATCTTCAGATTTTGGAAATAAGAAGTACAAAATAGCATACCTGACACTAGTGAGCACTTGGCTGTTGTCTTAGGGTTTCTTGATCAAGAATGAGCCAGTGTACTTGTCTGTACTGCTGTCAAAGAGCAGATATGCAAAAGCCTTAAAAAAACAGTGGCCCATTTGGTCTGTTTCCTCCAGAAGGCTCCCAGCAGAGAACATGTGGGCATGAGAGTGTGCTAATGCTCTCATGTTTGCAGGGTCTGACTATATGCACTGAACAGTCAGATCTTAAATCATGTAGTTTCAGCCAAGATGTGTAGCTGCCAAGGTATTTTGAGTGAAAATGAGCTCATGTGATGAATTTTTATGGTTTCAGAGTTTAGCCAGGTTAAAAGACAGCTTCGTGAATGACAGAGGATCACAGTCAGACCTGTGGGCCAGCAATGTGTCCTTAGAAAGCTCAAGCCCTTCGTTACCCAGGCAGTATCTGGATGTCAGCTCCCAGACAGATGTTTCAGGAAATGTAAGTAACAAATGAGAGACCAATTGCAAGTGGAAGCATTCTTCTTAACTGGAATAGTACTGCCATAATACTACCATAATAAGGTTTCAGGCATGGGCGAGTATCTATGAAATAATGACCACCTGGTTTAAACTTCCATGTGACCTTCATTTTCACACCCAGTGTTAATGCATTTCTAAAGGCAGCCTGCTGTTTCCATGTGCTTTGTGCCTATTAGAACAACCTAGGTGGGAATAAAAGGAAAGAAAGTTTTGCCTTGTATGTGTAGCTTCATGAAACATGAATATTCCCGAAGCTCTTCATAAGTGATACGCTACTAGACAAGAAGCATTCCGCAGCTATGTATGGACTAAACTCTAAAGAGAACTCTTCCCTTAAGAGAGTGCATTTTGCTTTCAACTTGTAAATGTTAACGAGTAAGAATGATAACATACGTGCAGATATTTTGATGCCATTAAACATGTGTAGCGAGTGCTACATAAGCCGTCAGTCTCCCTTGTGCAACAAGATCATAATTGGCAGGCTTATGCCAGCCTCAGCAAGGGTTTGAGCAGTGTTTTAGGTGCACTGTATGTTATGTCAGCCATCACAGAAGCCTCTCTTGTGAGCCATTACTTAAATGTTTGTGACCATTTTCAATCAGGGCCTCACATGTGATTAAAGCTCTTCAGATTTGGCCATGGTAAGACATCACTTGTTTCCAAGACTTAACATCAAAAGTAAGACTTCATTCAAAACCAAATGTGTCACAGCACTTTTAAGATTTCAAAACTACTCTTGTGTGCATGAAAGTAGGAGCCTGAGATGCATGCTCTGTGATGAATGAGGCAAAGGAGCTGCTGAATCTTGTGGAAAATATTTTCCCATTCTGTGATTGGTATAACTATGATAACTGATGAGTTAGTTTGATAAGAGAAAGTGTAACTTGCACCATCATCAATGTCATTAGAAAATGTCAAAATAGGAGTAGTTACTAAGTTACTGATTTTGTTTTGTCTTAGTTTATTACTGGCAGCAATAATCAGTTGGCTGAGAAAGTAAGATTGCGCCTTCGATATGAAGAAGCAAAGAGAAGGTAATTCTATAGTCTGTTTTACCTTTGAATGTCATTCAGCTTATTTTGAAATTGTGTTTCACTTGGAAAGATGCCACTTAGCAGTATCTCTGGGTTTCAGTCTAAATAAATACGCTGATCTTTGAGCCAGGGAGGCAACAAGTTTTCTGGGCTTACGTTATCATTTAAGAAATAAATATCCATCCTAGAAATTACTAAGGAGTGACTAATACATCAAGAACTCAGTTTAGCCACACCTGTGAGGACATAAGTGGCTTTGCTGCCTGTTGCCAGTGCTTCCCCATTCCATTCCAAATAAGGAGGCTGTACTGAAAGGTATCGCCTTACCTTATTCAAAATGTAATGAACGTTTGCATGGCTTCAGGTCAGATAAGAAGAAAGGAATATTGCGTTCACACCTTGCATACCAAGACGTGGTTGAATGACTACAATTTGAGTGCTTGTCTGCTTATCTGTAAAAATGTAAGCTTTTACTGTTGTTTTCTGATCTGAGATGAATGAAGAACAGACTTTTAAAAATTGTACCTACTTAGAAAACTTCTGCCAAAATTAGACTGTATCTTATTTTAGTACAGGTAAGAGCTAATTCAGCTTATTAGGAGGTCCTTTTTTTTTTATGGATCGATACCACTCTTAAATGAAAAAAAACATGAAGCAATATTATTTCTGTGGACTTTGGCTGGGCTAGTCCTTGTTGAGAGGTGTAGCCATCAGCAGTAGTGTTTTTGATGTTGACTGCTCTGAAGGGACTTGCCTATTCCAGAATAGTAACATTGAAGGTGTGGAACAATCAGTACTTGGGTATTTGCAAAGAGAAGAATTTTTTCTCTAGTTGCTGTTCAGATATAAGGCTTAAGGCTGAGAATATTCATAGTGTTCTCATCTTAGTATACTGGCATGCATGTTTCTCAGCGGCATAAATTTTGATCTGTATCTGTGGTAGTTGTCAAAGAATGTGTGTGACCAGCCACTGTTGACAGGAGCTGAAACTTCTTTTTTTTTTTTTAATAGGGAAAGTTTGTCGAAACTGACTGTTTTGCCAAACCAAGATAAACACCATAAGATTAAAATCATTCTGTGATTTAAATCAATAATAATAGTAAAATTATTAATCCTCCAGATGTAACAGGATGTTTCAGTGTTAAAAATTATTTACTTTTAAGCTTTGCTCAGGACTACAGTTTAATTTACAGTCTTTACATCTTCAGATTGAGATGGAGCACTCTTAATTTAGCCTGTATCTTTTCCAAGGAGCAAGTGAGTAAAATGAACATGAAGAGAAAATGAATATACTCTTTGCAAAGAAATGACATTATAAGGGCAGGCTAATACTTCATTTGAAGTAAAGAAGAAGCACGTACAACAGCATTGCATTTAAAGGTTTAATACCTCATGTCTCTCTTAGATAATTTATAGATTTTTGTCATTGTTAAAAAAAGCATTGAGGAAAGATTGATCTGAAAGGGAATGAATAATTAATGCTGAAATGAAAAAGTCTCCATTTGTCAGAGCACTGTGGTTTTGGCAAAGTCTTCATTAGGAGCTGCAGAAAGAAACACCATAACTGGTTTTAAGATTAAACAAAACTATGGATATAGTGACTAACAAGGAATCTTCTGCTGCTATGAAGATTACTCTTTATGATGTGTTAGCATCTCCTATCTCCGAAATGGAATATTAAAATGTTTCAAGAACTAAAGGAGAGAGCAGTTTACTAATACAGGTTTTATGAAGGGAGGCAAAATGGTAGGAGCACCTCTGTCCTATTAGCTCTGCTTTGTTTGGAAAGGTAACACTTAAGGTTTTCAGATCAAGGTGATGTCATATTAGGTAGGTTAGAGCTAGTCTTTACAAGGTCCTGATGATTTTGAAAAGAGACAGTAGTAGACACCTTTTTCCAGGTGACCAGGCTAATGCCACAATACGTAAGGCAGTATTTTGAACTTTTCCAGGCAGAGCAATTAGGTAGATGAGTTGCCTCATCTACCACAAAGTCCTTTTCTTTCATAGCTTAGTGAAACAATGAGAGCCCTAAAGTAGATCATGTCAGTCATGCACAGAAGGAACTAGGGACGACTGCAGTGACAAACTTCTAGGCTAATTGATTTGGAAACTAATAATAGACTTATGCTGAAATACATGTTAGTGCTGCATCTCGACTAGGAGATAGCTACTGCAGCAATGCTGGAAGGACAGGCGTCATCAGATTCTGTGCAGTTTCAGACATAATATATTAACTCAGTTGTGTATCAGTTGCTCTCCGTGCACTGCTTTAATTCCTTCAGCAACTAAAATTTCATTTTGGTGCTGTGTGATTGTTGATAACTCTGGACTTTAAGAAGTACGTTCTGTATTCTCCTAAACTGAAATATTTTAAAGTCAGTTGAAGCATTGGAACAATGGTGTGGATATTTCACTAATCAGTTTTTTCAAGTGCACCTTCCACTTGAATTTTTCTGAAGAAGTGATCTGGGGATGTGTATATTAACATACACATTTCTGGAGATGCATGTGCTTCATGTGGTCTCCAAAAGGACTAAAAATGTTACGTGTTATGCCAATACCACATAAAGATACCAGCTTTCCCAAAGGGAAAAATTAAAAACACTTGATATGACAATGAATAAATCATTTAATAACTGAAGTTTTATTCTTGTTTATTCTTGTTCTTTACACTAGTAGCCACACAGAAATATTATGTAGTGACTTCAGCCCAGTATTGCTGATTTCCTCGCAATGCAAAGCTAGTATGGCACATCGGTGGAGTTTTCAGTCTGCAGAGCATTTCTTTTGTAGTGTTACTGTCTTACTGGGCTAGACAAACTGACAAGGAGGAAAAGTGACCATATACAGAGCAGGGTGAAAGCTGGAGTTAGTGTAACAGAACTGCTAGACATGGAAGTGCATAGAGAACAAATTCCAGTGGAAAAGCCATATCCATGCAAATGTATGCCAGAAGTGATCAGATTAATGCCAGCCAATCCTCTTAAACTCATATCCCTTCAAAATGCACAGAGGAATTCTTGGATTATGAATTAATGCCATTGTTAATTCTTCATTGGAGCACAGTATTACACTTAATCAGACACTCGAAAACAGAATAGCTCCTAAGAAAACATAAAAATAGTTGAGTTGAATATCTAACAATTATGGACATTTAATTAGAATAAGTAACCTGCTGTGGGAAATGGGTTGACAGAAAAAATGAGGCTTCTCTTTAGAAAGGTAATCTCTAGCTCGTCTCCCGTAATGGATGAAGCGGATCAGTCTGGGCAAGTCTAATTTTTGCACCTTGATTTTGCAGGTTGCTGTAGGGCTTAAGTTCCTCTTGGCATGTGGAGCTTGGGAGACAAAGCTTTATTCTTCAAGGCCGTTGTTCAGCCATTGTGGAGCTGCTGCTGCCCAGATCTACATTTTGTTACCTAAAGCACTTCACACTGAGTTTGTTAGGTTTTGGAATCACCCTACGCGCTTCTGTAGCATAAAGCATATTCTGGAAAGAATCATCCAGATTAGTAACCGTAACTATTTGTTGTACCCAATTTATGTTCAGTAACTCTATCAGATCCCAGACCCACGCAGGTTTTTTTTTGCTTACCTCTGTTGCATTGCAAAGCAGGTGATTGTTAGAGCAACTGAGATACCTGGGAAACAGGGAATGGGCAGATAGTTGTGGTGAGCTGCTGCCTCAGCCACTGTGAGGTATGCTATCCTCTTCTGGAACTTAACAACAGCTTCGTCAGACAGGTCTATGTTGCAGTTGATTTCTTCCTGAACTCTGGAACGATATATCAAAATGCACTTTGGTGTTCATGCAAATAAGTGATTCTGGATTTAGGTGGAATTGTAGTGCCTCTGACTTCTCACATCGTGTTGTGCCAGAAGAAGCCTAGCTATTGAATATTTCCATCAAGCTTAGTGTTGAGTCAGTGGTTGTATTATTGTAGTAGTAAATGCATGTGATTAACTTCAGCATTGTAAAAACAGAATTTGTTTCTAAACTCTTGAGTAACCAGATATTTACCAGCTTGTCTGAATTCAGTGTAGAATTCTCTTCAATAAAACCAACTAAACATCGCATACTTCCTGCATGATTCTGTCCACACTAAGCACTGTGAGGGCATGAAGGTGTGTGAAACACCTCTAGAATGTATCTGACAGAGTTTTGCTTTTTTTTTTTTTAATTTGGAATTTTAAATGCTGTTCCCTGACTGATGGAAACCCCTGGTTAGTTGGCTTTCCATTGGAAGTAAACATGAGTTAAAATCCCGTTCTGCATATCGGCCCCCTGGCAGAGCCACACTTGGCAACACCACTATAAAGAGGGCATAAAAGTGAGATTAGTTGTCCCTGAGCTCAGGTTTTTCACTGTTACGGAAGATGTGGTTGGTCATGGTACATCTTTGTGCATCCATCGAGCAGTAGCTCAGACACTCCTTCTGGAATAATTCTTTTTTTTTTCTTTTGCCTGCAGAATAGGAAACCTGAAAATACAACTGGCAAAGCTTGACAGTGAGGCCTGGCCTGGTGTGCTGGATTCTGAGCGGGATCGGTTAATATTAATTAATGAGAAGGAGGAGCTCTTAAAAGAAATGCGATTTATTAGCCCCAGAAAATGGACTCGAGGAGAGGTAGAGAGACTGGAGACAGAGAGAAAGCGCTTAGAGGAAGATCTTCAGGCTGCTAGAGACACTCAAAGCAAAGCTCTAACTGAGAGGTAGGTTGCTGGGTGTAGGACAGAGCTTGCTTCGTTGGATGGGGGTAATCAGGAACAAGCAGCAGTACCTCCTGGCTGGCTACTAATAGCACTGTGCTCTCAGGCTTGAATAAGGCCATTTCTGAAATCATCCTTCAAAAGAAATTGACCATAGTTGTTAATCTCCAGTGGGGAGGCCTTGTTTAGGCACCTATATGAAAAAGTAAGAAATACTCTAAATAGCTTTGTATAATGATAACTTACTATGTTGTTCCTATATGCAGCCAGCTCCTCACAGCAGCTGCCGCAGTTGCTTTGCTCTCTGGAGCATGCAAATGTCAACAGATAAAAGTTCAAAATTTAAAAAAAATTCAGTTTGTTCTGAGCACGCTTGTGTGGGATTCCTCTAGGAAATGGTACTTGACAGGACTGTGGTAGATAGATGGACTGTCCTGTGAATCTGAACTAGCTGAAAGAAATAAGAGCTATCCTCACTAATTTTGCTTGTGTTGCAGTAAGAACGTACACTGAGGATGAATACTGCATTAGGTGCTGCCTATAGCTGCTTTACAGTCTGGATGTATTAATGTGGATGCCCGTGGCAATGCTATTTTTAGTTGCAGTCTCTTCAGTTTATATGGAAGAAGAGTACTGCATTCATTTGTCTGTCTCTATTTTCATTTCCTCTGCATGCTCAGTATCTAGACTACACAAATTTTCTATGTAGTCTCTTTATGGTTTTATCGTATTGGAAAAATTCTAGGAGTCTCAGCTACAGGATTTTAACCAGCCTTGAAAAATCTATGGTTGTTCAGATGTTTCTCTGCGTTGCTGTAAGATGAACACTTTCATTTGTAATTTTTAGGAATATGGTTCTGTTCAAGTGTGCTGAAGAAATAAGTTGTTTCTTGGGAAGGATTTCGTGCCTGAAGGCCTGTTAAATTAGAGAACAAGCACCTAACTGCACATTGTGCCTCAAACAGTCCAGGTGTGAAATAAAACTGAGATGTTCTTAAATTCCCTTAATTCATGTGAAGTCGTAATGAGATGGTTAATAACTGAATTGTATAAGCCTTACTGAAAGCCAATGAAAGCACTTCATTACTAGCTCAGTAACTATAAGAACGCGGTATCATACGGCAAGCGGAATCTGTTAGACTTCTTGTGAGGCCTGATCCTAAGAAACATTAACTTTCATATTATGATGCATAATTTTCTGTTGTTGTGAATGTTTTCAGGATTGAGTTCTTCATTCTAAGAGTTTGGAAGTTGGTAAGCACTACACATCCTAACTGAATTCTGTCCTTTATATTGTACAACGTCATTAGCTTTAGTAAGATTGAACTGGAGGAATAGAATTTCCCTTTACTCTTCATTTTAAATTGTAAATGCTGTTTTAGATCATCTTTCTTCTTTTCTATTAGACTGAAGTTGAATAGCAAAAGAAATCAGCTAGTCCGAGAACTGGAAGAAACAACACGATTGGTTGCCATGTTGCACACCCAGCTGAAGAGGTATGTAACCTTTAGCAGAAGTTGTAGGTTCTTTAACTGCACGTGGTGTAACTCTGCTAACAACTTCATCTCCCAGCTAAGTGATCTTTCAAGACTTGCGGTAAGTAGTTGCCTAAGATGCCTGGGATTCCCGTGTAGTCAGTAGAAAGAGGAACCTTGAGGATTATGTGTCCCACTCGATTTAGATAGGCATTTAGAAGGCGATAAGTGTCTTTGTGATGGTGCTTCTGAGAACAAAGTGAGTTCCAGCAATCCCTTTTATTTCTGACATACGACTCTTAGGTGACTCTGGCTAGGAGTGATTTTTTTTTTGGCAAACGTTTTGAGCTATTTAATTACTATGTATGTTAAAGACAGCTTAATATCAACACAGCAAGTGAAATGTATCTTAAAAATGTAAATACATGTTACTGTGTTATGATTCCAAATATGCTGTTGCTTGCTACGTAGGCAATGTATTGTGTTATCCCAAAACTGCTGTGGTTAATGTGGTATACAGAAATATTTCTGTAATCTTAATGTAGTCCGCTTATGCAGGTTGTAGTTTTTGGAAGCAGTGGAATTACTCTTTTCAGAGACAAATGCATGTCTGTAAGCCGTAAAGTCAAATCTTTGTAAGTGGCAACTATGTCTTTAGCCTTTTGATTAGAAAGAGTGTTCAGTGGGGTTTTTTCTTTGGTTGAGGTTTTTTTCTATTTGTACTGAATTTATTCTGTTTGTAGCTTCTGTTCCACTTGGATTCTGTTTCATGTTGTGAAGATGATACCGAAAAGACTGGAAAAAAATCATAGTGCAAGACTGATTTGTAAATAAGCCACCATGGAGAATAGCTATCTGTGATGTTCTTGTGCAGTGGAGCTGCATCATTTTGGTTTCTACTAGCTGATCAGGGATCTTTTGAGGTGACCAAGAAGCATGTGAAACTAATTTTTCCTAACTATGTTCTCAGTGTTCTTGGCATGCTCCTTCGTAAGAATAAGCCTTTGCTATTAACCCTATAATAAGAAATGTCTGCCATTCAAAGGTATGCACAAAGTGAAGTCGAGCCCAGTTGGTTGATGAGGACAAGGTTAATTTAGAAGAGAAACAAACAAAGAAACCCGCTCCATTTTTGTAGAGAAATACCAAAGAGCTCTAGATTCAGTAGCCCTTAACAGATTTACATATATTGCTAAAAATGCAGAATTGTTTATCGCATCTCAATTGTTTCATCCAAAGGTTTTTTTTAACAAACGTGATGCAGTGCACATCTGTCATACAAAGGAAGATATTCTGTGCCAAAACTATAGTGGATTCTTTTTCTTGTAAGGTCATAGGCATAATATTATGACAAAGCTTCTAGCTTGTTCCCAAAAATAATGAATTATTAGGCTTATTAACATCCTGTTTTTCTGTGAGACAACTTAAGCCTAAGCCACTTGCACATATACAGAGGTACTTTTAATAGCTAATCCGTATCTAAAGTAACGATTAAGAGGTCCTTAAACAGCAGTAAGCAAGGTATTTAATACCTGAAGCAGCAGAATTGATTGAAATGGAATTTCTAAAGATGGTATACATAGTCAGTACCAGAGGTCTAAGCGCTTGTTCAAAACTAATTTTACCTTTATATTTTGTTATTAGGTCTCTAGGGAAAAATAATTAGTGAGGACTAATTTCATAGTTCAGTCCCAATTCTTACCTTTGCTCTTATGGCATGGAGTCCATGTAGCAGCCTTTCGCGTAGGTAAATCCTTCCAGTGTTCTGGAAACTGCTGCATGTTGTGTGGGCCACGTGTCTAAGGACAAGTTCCAGGCAGCTGGTATTGTCCTTTTGAGCTGAGTTCCAAGATTGAGATGAATGGAAACTTTCTTCTGTATGGACAGACGGATGCAATAACTTGACCTGCTTGCATGACCTTGCTTTTTCTTTTTTTTTTCTTTTTTCTTTTTTTTTTTTTTTATGCGGTGGTCTTTGGAGATTAACAGCTACCATAGATTTTTCCAAACAGAAATGGGAGGAGAATGTTGTAACTAATTTCTGATTGCTTCAAAACTTTTAGTATTGCTTTGGCTGAACAGGAGTTCTTAGGAGAATGTTAATGGTGAGTTCAAAAATGTGTGTGAACTCTATTTTTATTAAAAAGTGGCCTAACTTTTCCACTGGGTAGACTGTGGTTCTAGACTGGGGTAGATGGAGCTAATGCATATGGCCTGAGCTGACAAAGCAAAATGCACTGTCTGCGCTTGGAGACTTGGTGATATTTTAGTGTCTATTTCAGAAATCAAGAAATACAATATAACTGTTTTCTGACTTGTCTCCTTCAGTCTCTCCGCCAGCATGCTTTCCCTCTCCTCAAGCAGCAGCCCTGGCTCTCTTGCATCTAGCAGAGGATCTCTTGCCACCTCCAGCCAGGATTCATCCACCTCTGCCAGCTTCACTGACCTCTACTGTGAGCACATGGAGCAGTTGGAGCAGCTGGACTCAGACTATCAAAACAAGATTGACTTGCTCTTGGAAGGAGCCACTGGATTTCGGCCATCAGGCTGTATCACTACTATTCATGAAAATGAAGTAGCAAAAACTCACAAAGCAGATGCCACCAGTCGCATACAGGCTTTGAGATCGCTGTCTGGTACTCCAAAATCCATGACATCACTGTCTCCAAGGTCGTCTCTCTCTTCTCCATCCCCACCTTGCTCTCCACTGGTGATAGACCCACTCCTTACTGGTGATGCCTTTTCAAGCCATATGGATTTTGATGATACAGAGATAAGTACAAATCTCTCAGAACTCACCTTAAACATTGGGAGTGGCAACTGTAGACTGGAAGAGCCTAGAGCAGGAGATAAACATCTAGGTCAAGGTATGATAACAAAATATTTTTGTGCATGTGTATGGGTTTATTTTAATGTAGTTTAGAAGCCATTAAAAGCAAGTATCGCAAAAGCTGTTCCTCATTTCGATATCTGTGTTGGAAAGTGTATTCCTTTGTACATCCTGCTTGGAGAAAGGCTTGGTATTTTAATTTGTGCACGAAATTACCAGTAATTTGATGATTCATCCAGAAGACTGTTTTTAGTGACTTGTACATATACACAAATATAAATTTCAGTGGTGAGATGTCTGGATTAATTAGGCACTTAACTACTGAGAGTGTGGTCTATTGTGTTAGGTCTGACATTAGGAGGCAGATAATGCCATATTGATGAAAATGTTTTGGGTGAGATCTGAGGATGACTTGGAAGGCCGTTCAGCTTAACAGTAGACAAATGATAATCAAAATCCTTTCCTGCCACTTCAGTGTGCATGACAGCTCGTTCTGGATCCCAGTAATCAGTAGCAATGAATTCGTTAATGTTAGCTGAGCAGGCATGTCAAGGCTGTGCTCAAGTTTCTGCTGTTTTGAGGGGGTGGTCTCTTAGCGACAAAAACATGTTTAGGTTGTAAGCATGATAAAATAAGACATTTAAAGAGTGTGAATGTTCCGATGCATATATATGGCTTATGTGTGGGTGGGAAATATTCATCCATTTTTAGTGATGGTCCCGCTGTGGTGGAGGGGAAGCGGGAAGTGGCAGTTAATGCCATGAGCTGGGGCCTGTCTGAAGCTGGTGTCTTGGCAGTTAGGTTAAACCCAATGGAAACAACTCCAAGAGCTTGAGTTGTACGTTAGCAAAGAAGAGCTTTAAGGCAGTATGAACTCCTTGGCTGTAGATACATGAAAGGGCAGTTCAGTTTTTTCAGTTTTGCACGGGATTATAAAAAAAGCCTATGTGAATAAAGGGAACTAGCACCATGTTATCACTTCCTTCTGTCACGGTTGCCATTAGAAAAGCTGGTGTATTTAAAATACGGTAAAAGACATGAGTGCAGAGCTTCCCCTTTAAGTTACTGTTTTCCTATAAGCAAGAGATATTATGGGATTGAGTAGGAAACAGTAATTATTCCTATTAGAACAGGACGCTGATTAGTTCTAACCTTTTTAGCTCTTCAAGATTTGTCAAGGCTGTTGAAGTGAAAGCTAAGGTGTTAAGCAGATTAAGCGATTATTACTGTTACCCAGTCAGCAGACAAAATAATCACCATAAGTAGTTTATTTCAGGGCAATAATGAGACGAGATTTTACTCCTCAGGCATTTTGTGGGCAGTTCGGTATAACACCCAAAATGAAGTGGCTGCAGCTGTGGTCAGTCTGTGGCCTCGTGGCAAAAGCATGCTCACATGTTCTCGTTAAGAAGAGCTGAACAGTATAGATCTGAAAGATTTGCTTTTGTTTCCTCTTAAAAAGGAAAATAAAAAAAATCCCTGCCACTTCTGAGGCTAATGTTTCTTCTACTACCTGAGTGACAACTTAGTGGTTTAGGTGAAACTAATAGCAAAACTTGGAATTTCGTGGTATCCCTCATTCTTTGAGGAAATGGCATGGATGTGAGGACAGTCCAAAGCATGTATTTTCAGGTTCTTGTTATGATGTGTCAGTGACAGCTCATGAAAGAGAAAATGGCATGAAAAGAAAACTGACAATTATTTGTATGAATTAAATAAAAAAGCTGAGGAAAAAACATAGCAAGTGTTAGCAGCCACCCTGTGAATACAGAAGGGAGTAGAACCAGTAAACTTCCATTAACTTGCTTTTCTGATTAATATCTCTTCAGAGACATGCAGTTTAAAATAAGAAACCCAAACTTTGCATTAATTAGCTACATGAAAAAGTTCCAGGTCTAGTGTGCATATGTGAGTCTTAAAGTGTTGAGTGTCTGAGTGGTTTACAGGAAATGTGAGGGGGGGAAAGGATGGGTGCATGGTGTCATTTTCAGGAAACCCCTTCATCTTTATTCAGGTTTACACTTCAGCACTGTGATGTCTATATACCCACTGTATTTTTGGTGTTTGTGCATCCTCTCTATTCCCTGTTTTTTACTGGGGTAAGGATCAGTCAGAGTTCTGCCAATGCTTTCATTTTAAATGCACCTTTGCCAAGCGAGACGCAGCAGGTTCCAGTTGTCACAAGTTCCTGTTTCTTCCGAGGCCTTTTCCTATGGGATTTCATGTATCTTGGCTGGAGCTGAAGCATCGAACAGGGAAGCTCTCTGCTTCTGAGGTGCCCCAGCTGACATCTCAGTACCCATCAGCTTCACCCTTCAGCTTTCTGCACTTTAGCCTGTGCCAGAGGCTCCTGCTCTGGGTGAAGGTGTCCCAAAAAGATACCAGAAAAGCTTCCTTAATTGCAAAGCTAGCAAGCCAGAAAGGGGCTGGAAAAGAAGTGATAGCAAACTGTTGCAGATCTGAGATGTGTCCTAGGATCAGAAGTGTGCATTGGGAAACTGAGAGGATTCATTCACTCCTCTTGACCACAAGATACTCAGGTGGAGTTATCAAAAACAAAGGCTTTCTGGGTTGAAGTGATTAAATGGCATTGGTAATCAAAGGAGAAAAAGAGCTTAAGCATGTGGAGACCGATTTGCAGCGTTCTTCTTAATAAAGAAGCTTAATATGAAAAGATTCCTGGACTGGCATTTCAGGGAGCAATGCATAAACCTCCAACAACTAGAAAGCAGGGGAGGAACCAGGGAAGAAAGGGCACAGAGCAGTGCAGAAAGAAAAGGAAATACTCCTGGCCTCTCACATACCTGGGGCCAGGGTGTGGGGAGCACAAGGGGCTGGGCCCTCCCACATGAGGAGGGAACAGGTTGAATTGAGTGCCAGTATGAAACATCTCCACTATTTCTGTTAATGATTGATCCGTTGTGTTATGGATGGCAAAGTTTATTCATGTGGTTTGACCTATGGGGAAAAGGTCTGGATAGTAATTTCTGTCCCGCAGTTCTGCGGGCATTTTGGGGAAGAAAAAAAAATGTCATTTGGTGCTACTGTCAACAGAAAAGGATGAGTTGGCCTAAATTACTTGCACACATGAGCAACATATTGGTGTTACCTGTAGCACCCTCTACTGATAACTGCAGAACAAGTCTTTTTATCAGTCTACAATCCTGTGTTGTGCACACTTCTTGCACTGGTGCTTTTCAAATCTGTTTTTAATTATAGGGCTTTATGTAACTGTGTGTGTGTGCAGGAAAAGAAGAAAAAAAAAGCCTGCTTAGTAATAAAACACAGGATGGAAAGGGTAGATTGATTCAGGGTCCTCATAAGGGATTTCTTTGGAAAGACAAAAATCTCACAGGAGGAGTATGTCCCCACACCTCTGCTCTGGGGTTTGTTGCTCTCTGTGTGACAACATGGTGTGTCCTCACCCGCAGAGCAGATGTTCCAGGGCCCTGCCAGTGTTGGAGGGGGATGAGCTGGATGTGCTGCAGTGCTCATTAGCTGCTCTGGCACACCCAATTCTCAGACCTATGGCTGAAGCTTCTGTCTGCAAAATTTGCAAAAAGTCTGAGTGTGCATCATTACCTATTTTAGCACAAGAAATGGAATAGAATAGTTGATAGAAGGAACCTACCAAAGATCATTGAGTCCAACTGCATGACTTTTCCAGAGCTAACCAGATTTTAATGAGGACACTGTCCAAATGCGTCTTGAATGCTGATGGCGTGAGGCATCAGCCGTTACTCCAGGAACCCTGTTCCAGTGCTTGACCACCCTTGCTGCGTAGAAATTTTTCCTCGTGTCCAGTCTGACCCTGCCCTGCCACAGCTCTGTGCCATTTCTGTGTGTCCTGTCTGTGGTTCTCATACAGCAGAGACCAGCACCACCTCCTTAACATCCACATGCAAAACTTTTTGCTTTACCTCTCTCCTTTTCTCTTCTGTCTTCCCCGTGTTTCTGTGTCTGCTGCCTCGAGTCCTGTAACTTTTCTCCCCATGTGTATCTAGATAACCTTATCCTTCCAAACTTATATTCTGTCTTTTGTATGCTAACCTGGTTGGTCTACGTGTATGGGAGTATATTTTCTTGCTTTTCCCCCCTCCTTGAAGCTGAACATGGTGTAAGCTCTCCAGGTAGGATATACCCCTCAAATAATCCCTTCCTGGCCAGAGCTCACTTACCAGTATTTGCCTTCCTTGCTTCTGTCTGTGATTGTAGGACAGAAGGGCTAGTACCTGCTCAAGGTTCACTTGCAGGAGGTCTTTTATTGGTTATTGATGTATAACTTTTTTTGGAGTTTAGAAGCTCTATATCTTCTACACGTTTTCCTCTTGTCCTGCATACCTCCTTGCCTTTCAAGTGCTCTGAAGCCCCTCGTGTGAGGACCCGTATCCCCAGAGGTACTTGGGGCAGCTGTGGTGCTGCAGCCAGCACAACGTAGCTTCCGTCTGTGGGCACTCTGCTGCAGGACCCAGGTATTAAATGGGCATTGACTGTGCAACTCCTGCTCTCCTTGCTGCCACGTGCTGTTCCTCTGGTTGTCTCAAAGCTGTGTGCTCTCCAGGTCAGTCTGGCACTCTCCATAAGCACTAACTCTGCTCTGGCTGATGAGCACAGGTCATCCTGCCTTTGTGCTGTCTGTGTTCGGAAATGTGCTGTTGTTTACCAGAAGAGGGATGGGGAAAAAAATGTAATTCAAGGGGAGATTGAAGAAAAAGCTGCTTCTGATCCAGACAGTTCATTTTCATTAACATCTGTTTTTGGTTTTCCTTTGTGCTTTTCTGATAGGTGTAAATGCAGCTGGAGGGACAGCGCTGAAGGTGGCGTGTGTGTCAGCTGCAGTGTCTGATGAATCTGTTGCTGGAGACAGCGGGGTATATGAAGCATCTGTACAGAGGTAGACATCAGATCTTTCTCTAGAGGAAGCTAACAAATCAGCATTGCGCACAGGATTCAGCTGGGACAGTGCTGCTTGGATGGGTTTTTGTGATTAGATGACCAAGATTTTGTGATTAGATGACTAAGAGTGGTGAGGTACTGGAACAGGCTGCCCAGAGAGGTTGTGGATGCCCCGTCCCTGGAGGTGTTCAAGGCCAGGTT
>JAOWBP010004313.1:3660892-3689634 GCA_028571105.1 Tragopan temminckii | reverse complement strand
CAAAAAGCTCTTCTCAGGGCTCTTTTTGAAGCGGCAGAAGCAGTGTGCCGGTGCTGTGGGGCGGGCTTCGTACTCGAAGGAAGAAAGCGGCCGGAGTGTTTGGCGCTCCCGCGGCCGTGCTTCTGGGGCACGAGCGGAGCCAAAGCGCTGCTGCGGAGCGGGGCAGCTTCTGCCCGGGGCGGGGCCGGGCCCGGAGAACGGGGCATCCCGGTTGGCCCAGGCGGGGCGAGGCGGCAGCCCCGGGTGTTCCCGCACGGGTGCGGCGGCCTGAGAGCGCTGTGGTGGGGATGGAGGACCGAGGCAGCTGTTTCTAGGGGCTGTATGTACAAATGAAAGGCTGTCCAGTCAGCGCTAGCTATTGCTGGTGTTAGCAGTGGAGTACACGGGCAGCTTTAGGAAAACGCCGCATCCTTCTGCAGGTGTGCTGCTCATGCCCCAGGACGTGCCTGGGCACGAGGGATTGCTGCACGGCTGGGCTGTGAGTTCTCCCTGCCGTACGCGTGTGCTCAGATAAAGCTTCGGTGTGCTTTCGGCTCACAGTTTAAACATAAGAGAAGCACTGCCATAAAACGTTGAAATAACGAGTCTGGTTGCTGAACGTGTGCAGCTCCTCGCGTTTTCCTTCGTAGCTGCTGAGAGAAGAAAGGCGTCTCAGGGCTGAGCCCTTGTCCCAGCTCCGGAGACCCCTGGGGGCCTGCAGGGTTCATTAGGTCTTCAGGAGAGCGAGTCTGCAAAGAAAGCAGCGTGCTCAGCCACTGTGCTGAGCCGGCTGAGCAGCTGGTCAGGCAGGCAGGAGGAGCAATAAAACCATGCGGGAGGCGAGAAGGGAAAGGGAGAGAGGTGCTCCTAACGCTGCTGTGCTTTGTCAGCCATTTGCTTTCTCATTTTTTTAATGCAGCGGAGTAAAACTGTCTACCCAGAGACTGAAGCATGTACAAGTTTAGTGGTAATTAAGTGGAGCCTGAATTATACGCTCACAGAAAATACAAGGATTATTTTGGTCTTTTTGAAAAAGCTATAGTTTTTTTGTATTTACAGGTGAGGGGAAGATTGCTAGTACTCAGCTGACCAAAGAGCCCTTGGAGATGTCAGCATGGCTTCATGCAATTCCCGCAGCTTCTTGTGAGGTGGTCATCAGGTATGACCCTTTACTGACAGGTTGTGATGCATCCAGGGCTGTGCAGGTAGAGTAGGGGGTGGAGTTTTATTTCTGGAACAGCAGCTTCAGGTAGAGTAGGGGGTGGAGTTTTATTTCTGGAACAGCAGCTTTTCCCTTCCTTTCCTCAGTTACTTGTTTTGCAGATCAGAGGCATAGTGCTGTTGTGTTCTCTCCCTCCCTCAGTCAGAATATACTGTGGGAAAGGAGCTACAAGGGATATCCATGCTTTCATGTAGTAATTTATTTTTTAGGATGGTTTCAGGGTTTATATCTGCTTAACAATACCCAGCATTTACAGGTGATTTGCTGGACTTATTTGCAGGCTTATTGCAGGTGGTTGTGATTAAGAGTGTTTGTAGTGTGTGTGTGTGCAGAGTTTCTCTGGTGAGCTTAATGATGGGTGTGTGGTCGTGCTGCTGGCCCAGCCCTCCTCATCCTGTCCCCCTCTGTTCTGGGACATGATGTAATGCCTGCTGACTTTCAGTCTTTCTGCTCAGTGGTTCTGAATGAGATCAATTCGTCCTCTGCGTTAGATGTTGAAGAGCAAAAAAAGGGAAATTTGTACGGCAGCAGCAATGCTTGGGTAGACAGCCAGACAGCCAGTGGATGCAGGACTTAACAGATAACGTGACCTTGAGAGTAGAACGTAATCTCTGTTTTTCTTAAAGGACATTCCAGGTTTTTTGAGTGTAGGTGAGTTTATTTGTTTTGCTCCGCCAGCATTGCTCTGAGTCGCTTGTTGCCATAATGCTTACTTAAATTTACAGTGAAACAGCCATGAAATAACATGATGAAATCTCTCAAGCTATTTTAATGTGGAGTTCAGTCTGGAAATTTGTCGAGCAGATCTGTAAGTTATACGAAGCACGACCAAGTCAGGGTAGTAAGAAAACTTTTAAATAAGGAAAGCATATTTTCTTCTGGATTAGTGGGAGGAAAGGTATGTGAAAGCAAAAGGGTCTGCCTTGGGTTTCAAAAGAGAAGTAATAAGATACAAAAGACCAGTTGGGATGAGCTGTTTGAAGCAGTTCTGCTTGAGCTATAGCTTTGGTTTTGGATCATCTAACACTGCAGGACACAGCTTGTTCTCCCGTGGCAGAGGACACCTTGGGGCTGTAAAAGAAGTGTTCTGGAAGCGCTGAAGCACAAATGAGGAATGACCTCAAAAATTTTCAAAAGCTTTCTAGCTTGCTGTGCAGGTGGAGCAATCTTAAGATAACTTTGGCCCAGCTTTGAAGTTTTGAGCATCCGCAGTTACGCTGGCACCTGCGGGAGCTGCCGCGCAGGTGGAGATAATGGGCCAGAAGATTGGATGACCCAGATTTTGTTTCCTTAATTAAAAAATGTTTCGATTGTTCCAAGAGCAAAAAGCAAACGAGCCCTTTTTATAAGGTTTGGCAGCATATTTGTCTGTAATAATAGCCTGAGCTGCTTCCTGCTGTGAGCATGTCGGTAGCCCAGAGCCTGCCGAGGTCGGATGAGGGGTCAGGATGGGGAGCGCTGCCTCCTAGAGCTGCTGCATGTTTCCAGCAGCACCCTGACTTCTCTTTGTGGAACAGATTACAAGGGAGGTGGACAACAGAGAGGAAGCGTATGAGAGCTGGGTTCCTTGGGGCTGGGAGAGGGAAGTGGCTGCTCCCTGCAGCAGCATTGGGCTGCTGGGCTATGTGATTACACCTGGGCTGTGAGGTCAGTAGGGGTGAGGGGAGCAGTAGGTGCTGCTACTGCAAAGAGTTCTTGGGCTGTGGAGGGCGCAAGCCTGAAGGACGGCTGAAAGCTGGAGCTTGTTTGTTTGAAATGTAAAAGTCCACCTGAAATTTCTCCCAAGCACCTCATGGCAGTTTTAAGAGAGGAAGCCACTGTGGCAGTAAGGGAGGAAGCATGCCGTGAGCTGGGAGCGAGCACACGCTGCAGGCCAGCCTCACGCTGCCCTGTGAGCTCACAGGTTGCATCAGTGGTTGTGGTTTCATCCTTTGGGAGAGAAAATGTGGCCCAGCTTTAGAAGTGGTGGAACTGGCTGATGCCTGAAGGAGGCTTCAGGGAATTTGGAATCAAAGCATTGGATATCTTTGCTAAATTACAAAGGAAAAGCTGGAGGAAATGCTTTTTTTAAGAATGTATTTTCTTAGCCTGACCTGTTGTCTTTCTCGTGCTTCTGTTGTGAGACTAGTAAGATGATTATTACCTCGCTGACCCATGTTTTTGGCATAAACAGCAATCACTTTTAAACAATAATTGGTTGGAATAACTTGACTTGCTTGTAGTTGTTACCTTTATAAGGCAGGACTATACCTGAGGTCCTGCACTCCCCACCTGCTGTTCCCCTTCTCCATGACCCACCGTGTGTCCATCTCATTTGCTTTTCAGGAAAACGAGATTAAGTCACTAACTGCAGAAATTGAGCATCTGAAGAACTTTGGGTGCCTGGGAGTCTCCCCAAGTTTGGAAGGGTTGCGAGACGAAAACGCAAAACTTAAGTATCGGTTGAATTTCCTTCAGAAGGTAAGGGAATAGAGAACGAATCGTGTATTACGTGGTTTTGTTCTCGCTAAGAGAAACTAAATAAATGATGTCAGTTTGTTGCAGTTAGTGGTGTGTGACTATGCATTCTAACGTCTTAACTGTTGATTGTGCTCCAGCTGTTTCTTGGTTCCTTAAACAAAACACGTCTTCATGAAGAATGTCAGTTTGTAAGCCCACACTGTCCTATCTCAAATGGTCATGTAGCTGCAGCCCAGCTGCTTTACCAGGATCGCTGACAGATATGTGAGAAATAAAACGCAGCACTGCACTCAGGGGAAGTGTCTGGGCTCTGATATTCAAAGGGAAATGTATCTCTTGAGTCTCATGATTTCCATGCTGCGTATGTTGCTCTTGTACCTAGAGCTGTCAGCTGGATCTTTCAGCCTTGGTTTCCCAGGCAGCCAAGGAGAAAAGCAGGATGTGACTGTTCTATATGTGCTGTGAATTGAGCTTTCTGTATTTTGTTTTTCCAGAGCCTTCAAGAGGAACGAAGTAAAACAGTGAAAAGCATGATTAATATCAACAGCCGTCTTCAGGAGATCTTTGGAGCGGCCATTCAGGCTGCCTACCCAGAGTTAGAAAACCCTCCGCTAGTGGTGACACCGAGCCAGCAGCCCAAATTTGGGGATTATCAGTGCAACAGCGCAATGGGCATAACACAGGTAAATCTGAGAGATCTTGCAAAGAGAAGAAAAGTGGGAATCTTGCCTGCTAGAAGCAAAATGGTAGACTGCCTGGTGACAGTTGCAGTATTGGACCTGATTAAGGCTTGTTGCAGTCCTCTGGAATGAGAATTCACTGAATATCTAATGGCATTTTAGAAAGCATTGACCTTTATAGAGCAGATCTTTATGTCTCTTTTTAGATGACTGTAATGAGTCAAGAATATCTGAGTTATACGTTGCCACAGAATAACTGGCAAGCTTGTAGGATTTAAATCATTGTATTCCTTTTATTTGTGATTAAGTACTTCTTAATTACTTCTGTATTTTCTGTTAAAATATGGAACAGAAGTTAGAAATCGTGTTTGTTTTGTTATGATGTGTATGGAGGTTGTTGGGCAGCTGTATCAATGGCTTCACTTCGCAGAACACCTGTGGTGTGTGTGCCGAGGAAGGAGTGGGGTTTTTAATCCTGGCAAGTACCAGCAGTGTTGCTTTGAAAAGTATGGCGCTGCTGGTTTGTAGAAGGTATTGGCCAAAGAGGACCCAGGCAGGGTAAGAGGCACTTCAGGCATTAGGATGAGACTGTAGTAACGTAAAATGAGGAGGCGAGGAAGGTGCTACATCCCCGTTTAGATGAAGGAAGTGTCCACACTTCCAATGCATTGCTGCCTTTGAGGGAATAGGTAGACTCTTCATAACTAGGGATCTTTGGTTTTGCAGCGTGCGGTCTCAACAGAAGCAACTTTTATTAGGATAAATACACATAAAGTTCTGCAGTCCCAGGCTGCCCTCTGCCGTGCCTGTGCCTGTGTCCTGGGCAGCACCGATACGTGCCAGGCAGCAGGCTCTGGGGCTGCGGTGCCAGGGCAGAAACAGCCTCCTGAATACATGTCTGCCCTTGGTCTTGTTAGCACGCTGCTAGCATACTGTGCCTGGGCTGCAGCCAGAGGGCTGCGCTGGGTGACTGCACCGACACAGACTTTCAGAGCTTTGCCATTTTTCTGACCGCTGCTTTACCCCAATTAAGTCGCTGTTAGAATTCTTGAACCGTCCTGGCTTCTCAGTGTCAGCATTGTTCACATAACTCAGTGTCCGACCAGTTCCCCATTGTCAGCAGTACTGGTGAGTAAACGTTCCTCGTGCTGGGCTTGGCTGTAGGGTTTGTTCCTTGGCAGGCATGCCAACACACTGGGCTTGGGAGTACTGACACACGCAGCGTAATCAGTGCAGCAGAGCCAGTGGATGCAGCGCAGTCATTTCTGTGAGAACAGTGAGTTAGGTCAGGGATCTAACCGTGCTGCAGTTACCTTTGGAGCTGGAGCACTGCTCACCACAAGAGGAGCAGGAATCATCTGACTGAGGGCAGCCACTACGTGCCAGACGGCAGCCTCTCCCTTCCAGGCGCTGATGTGGAAACAGCCCTCACAAATGTGTATTGTTTTCCTTTGAGCTTGTTAGCATATTAATGCCAGGGGCTTGAGCAAGGAGCTCTGCCTGTTCCTTAGAGTAATAGGAGTGCTGTGGCTGTTTCTGGAGTGATTCAGAGGACATGCCTGTCATCTGGTGGAACATGCTTAGCATCTGGTTTTGCATTTATTCTTCTTGAAGTTTGCACTCTGGGTAACATAATTTGATCCCTGCAGAACTTCGCATTTCTTGCCCATTCAAAGCCATAACCATCTTGCAATGATCAGCGGTGTGGCAGATCTGAACTGCAGACTAAAGCCTAAGCAGAAATCACATTTTGCAGCGGACTGCAAGTTAGCATGTAGTAGCAAGTAGCAAGCTTAGATTCTAAATTGACCAAGAGCTACATGTTCTTTCGGCTTTTGTAGGAGTGGGGTGATAGAATGTTTTCAGGCGTGGCACATTAAGAATGAAAAACCACGCATCAGAAACTAGTTGCAATAATATAGGAAATAGTATGATATTTTGCAAGGGGAGAGCTCACAGCATTCTCCTCAAGGGTGTTTTTGTAAGATCTGCAAAAAGCTGTATGAGAGTTCTGGGGAAGGGACAAGTGAATTGTGGAATAACCTAGAACAGGAACCTGAGTCATGATACTGCAGTTCCTCTCTGTGGGAAGTTTGGAGGGAAAAAGAGAGCTCCCTCACAAGCAGTTTCTCTGATGGTCTCTAAAGAAAATCAGGCAGCATTAGGACCATCCTTGGTAGCTTGGGTTCTGCTTTTTATTACTTATTTATTCATTCAGTTTGAGTCTAGGGTAGTATGGAATGCCCTTTGTTTTGGTAGCTTGTAATCAGAAATCAGAAACCATGGAGAAGAGAAGGCAATGGGGTAACCTCATTGCAGCCTTCCAGTACCTAAAGGGAGCCTATATACAGGACGGGAGGCAACTCTTTCAAAGGATAGATAATGTCAGGACAAGGGGAAGTGGTTTTAAGTTGAAGGAGAGAAGATTTAGGTTGGGTGTCAGGGGGAAGTTCTTTACTATGGTGAGGTGCTGGCACAAGCTGCCCAGAAAGGCTGTGGATGCCCCGTCCCTGGAGGTGTTCAAGGCCAGGTTGGGTGGGGCCCTGGGCAGCCTGGTCTAGTATTAGATGAGGAGGTTGACAGTCTCGTCTGCAGCAGGAAGGCTGAAGCTTGATGATCCTAGAGGTCCCTTCCAACCCAAGCCATTCTATGATTCTGTGATTCTCTCAGTATTTCTTGCAGGCACAACTTGAATTCTTCAGATAGCAGGCCTGGCACAGCTGAGGGTACCTGTGAAATGGATTAACAAGGTTTTGCAGTAATGCTAAGGACATGCTGGCTGTTTTGATTTTTAAAGAGTTAAGTCAGTGTTAAGAAATCAAAATTTGCCAAAGCACTTAACAGCATGAAAGATTTTCTTCTCATGTCCAGCCTTTGGCTGTGCTGAATGTGTGGAAGGAGCTGATCTAATCTTTAAAAGGTGCTGGATATGTTTTCCTTGGTGTGTTTGTGCCTGCGTGATGAGGATAAAGGATCGTGGGGCTCTTCTAACACAGTAGTATCTACATTTTCTGTTTCATTTTGTGGAATGCTGTGGAGGGTTGAATTTTACTGGCTCTTCTTGTTTTTCAGATACTGCTCAAAACCAGGGAACAGAAGGTTAGTCCGAGAGAGATCGCTGAGAAAATAACAGAACATATTCCTGCGAACGAATGCATTGAGAAGGTTGAAATTGCTGGTCCTGGTATGATACTTCATGTTACACACTTCTATATTAGAAAGCTGAAAGGGTGATTTTATACTGGATGGAGCTGAGTTGAGTTTGACTCACTTGTCATTTACAGTTGATGTTATGAGATGAATTAGCTGCTGCTTGGTGAGCTTTGTAGCCCCTACGTTTCCGCAACAGCAACAGATCTACCTCTGTTTTAAATTGGCTGCTGTGGTCCTAACCCCTTCAGACATGTTTCCACCTAAGGGATCGGTTTTACACCTTGAATATCAGTGGACAGGTATTGGGTCACAATCACATGAAATTACTGCAAAGATTGGTATGTCCTTCTCATCCAAGACCTGGCATGTCGACTGTTGCTTAAAGGGTTAAGGGGAGGCCTTGCCCTTTTGGCACTGAGGTGCTGCAGGAGCGTGGAAGTTATTAACTGCTGCATCTGTTTTGTCCCTGTGACTTAGGAAGAAATAGGAGGACTCATATTCCTTAGGACAGAAGTGTAAAGACGAAGATAATGTGGCACAGGCCTGCAGGAGGCTTGGGCAATTCATTCGTTAACTCTTAGAAGTGAAACACTTGTTCTACAAGCATGAATTATGGCAGATGGAACTACATTTTAGGATATTAATTTAAAAAAAAGAATAAGAAAAGATAGTAGGTCTTCTTTTTGCATTCTGCAAGCCCTGGTAAGATTATTTATTTTCTAATAAAGAAAGTTTTTATGAATTCAGCTCTGAGTGACAGTGTGCTAAAAGGAGTTGTAGGTGGTCAAGCAGACTCTGCTGCAGTAAAGGGCATCATTGTGTGAAACAGGCTGTTTTCATCTGGATACAGAAGCTGTCTTCTAGTGACAGCTTTGTTCTGCTGTAGCTGGAGTAAATTTTTGTTGAGTTGAAATAGATAACTTCATAAGCTCTTGTCCTCAGTGTGAGGAAAGAGAAATCCAAGGGGAAAAAATAGGAAAAGTGGTTTCAGGCACTTAAGAAGCTCCAACGCTCATTGCTGGTTTTCTCCTCTAAAGGTTTTATCAACGTCCATCTGCGGAAGGATTTTGTGTCAAAGCAGCTGAGCAGTTTATTAATGAATGGAGTTCAACCACCAGCTATTGGCAAAAGGAAAAGGGTATGGATGGCAGTAAGCGGACGGGTATCTTGCACCTGTATGGATGAAGCAAGTGTTAGGCTGCAGGCTGCTTTCAAGTCCCACTCCTTCCCCCCAGAGTGATTTGTTGGGTGGGTGGCCATGTCAGCTGGGCATTACGGTGGCATTTATGTGACTTCAGGACAGGGGGACCATGGGTGGCTCACATGTACCAACTGTGGTCTCTGGGGTGCTGGTGATTGAGGGACAGGGGTGTTTCAGGGCTCCGTGGGGACAGCATGTTGTGCCCAGATGGGTCTGCGACTGATCCCTGACCCTCTGGGGCAGATGCAGTAGAGACCTGGGTTGAAGCCTGCTCTGAGGTCCAGCAGCATGGGCATGCCTCCCTCCGCCCACCCAACAAAATCCACGTGAAACACATGGGATGAGGTAATGGCTGTTGCCTTTATTCATTTTTTCCTTTTGTACCATCTGTAAGGTGATATTGGATTTCTCCTCCCCTAACATTGCAAAGGAGATGCATGTTGGTCACCTGCGGTCCACCATCATTGGAGAAAGTATGTGCCGCCTCTTCGAGTTTGCAGGTTATGATGTGTTGAGGTGAGAGTTGCTTTTTGGGTGGGATAAAGTTCTTTGGCTACATTTCTACAGTAACTGTCTCTGTGCTTTGGTTGGTATTGATCTTCTTTATAAGCACATTAAAAAAGTAGTCCTTGATGTACAGTAAAGTAGGAAACTGAGCAAGTGTAGTGAGGTTAGGAGTCAAGATGGGCAGCAGTTTCATTTTCCTGAAGCAGGGGCAGAGTTTGCCTGGTGTTGGTTTCTCTTACTATGTGTTTTTTCATGTAGAATATATGTATTTAAAATGTTTGTGTTTTAAAACATATGTTTGAGAAATCATTTTTGTTGTGCTCTTTAATTGCTTCAAGGTTAAACCATTTAGGAGACTGGGGCACCCAGTTCGGAATGCTCATTGCTCACCTGCAAGACAAATTTCCAGATTACTTAACTGTTTCTCCTCCCATTGGGGATCTCCAAGCTTTTTACAAGGTATTTGTCGCAAATAATTATGATATTTATGTCAACAGCTGAGAAGCAGGTTCAGGTAATAGTTGATTGCAATTACCTACCAATGGATAATGAATGAATTACAGTATCTGGTCTCGAGTTGCCCATGTGGGGAATGATTAAAGGACCTGTGTTCTGAGATGAGCGTGCTTTGGGAGCGTGTTGTGGATGTTCTACTCTTTTTTGAGGGAAGAATCAGGTGCTTCTTTCATGCAGTGTGTTTTACCATAGGAATCCAAGAGGAGATTTGACACAGAGGAGGAATTTAAGAAGCGAGCCTACCAATGTGTGGTGCTGCTGCAGAGCAAAGACCCTGACTTCATTAAAGCGTGGGAGCTGATCTGTGACGTGTCTCGGAAAGGTGACTGCCACATTCACAGCCATGGCTCAGCACTTGGAGAGCGTGGTTTTTCTCACCATCCTCTAGTTTTTCTAATGAAGTCACTGCCACCATGCTTTAACAAGTTTAGAGAAAAAGGATTATGCAGCCCAAGAACTGGCCTGTCTGTGGAGGAGTTCAACTAAAGCCTGTCTCCTTGGTCTAGTCTGAGTCCTTCTCTGATAGCTTGACCAAGAGATAGAAAACATATTTAGAGATTTGCTGTGTCTGTTAGTAAATATATGCCTCTAAAGTTCCCACTGTATGATTTAATGAACTTATTTTCTATTTGTTTTCTTCCTGAAGAGTTCCAGAAAATCTACAACTGCCTGGACGTCACACTCACAGAAAGAGGGGAGTCGTTCTACCAAGATATGATGAAAGACATCGTGAAAGAATTTGAAGATAAAGGTGAGGCTTTTTGTCTTGGAATCAGAAATGCTGCAGATGAGCATAAGAGGCAGCTTCACTCCTAGCCTCCGAGGCTTGGGACTGATGTTCAGAGAGGTGCACGTTCCCTGCACTTTGCTCTTTTTCTCAGCAGCAATTTCTGAGTGGTTCTTTTGCGGAATTTCCTCCCAAAGAAGGATGGGCAGAACTCATTATTATAAATATCACTCCTGAAAGATGGAATTTTCCTGCTGGCAGCAAAAGTAGTTTGTGGGGGATATTTGTTGGAAATAGCATGAGACACTACTGGAGTTTCTTTTATTTTCACCAGTGTATCTTTCTTAGTGTTGTGACTATAGGAGAACTTGCATCAGAGAAATTGTCTCTGTGAAGGCAGTGACACTTTTGGTTCACATTGACTCTGAGATGCACAAGAAGCCAAGTGGACTGTAACGAGTTTATAATTTTATGTGTTTCTATTTAGATTTTGCATTTCTTGAGTCTCACCATCTGTATTGTTCTAACTAGTCTTATCTCCTAAATATATTGTGCATCTCTATAGAGCTTCCGTTGCCTTTAGTGCCTTCCTTTGTAATGCTGTTTTTTGCGGCTGCAAAGGTAGATCTGGACGTGAGTTTTTAAATCCAACTAAAAGTCTTCTGGAAAAGCCAGAGTGGTACAGATTTGCTTTCTTGTGCCCGGTCTTGAGTTCTGGAAGGGCAACACAAAATCCGACTTGGCTGTTAAGGGAGTTCTCATTTAGGCTTGGTGTTTGGTTTTGTTCATGTTTTGAGATGTTAAGTATTTATTAATGCGTGGACTTTTCTTTCCGATAGCATCAGAACAGGAGATGTTTCTGCCTATCGTGTCCCACAGCCTCCCCATGAGATATGACACAGTGCAGTATTCCATTGCTTTTCTAGGCTTTGTCCAGGTGGATGATGGGCGGAAGGTTGTCTTTGTCCCAGGTTTCTCTGTCCCGCTGACAATCATGAAGTCAGATGGAGGTTACACATATGACACGTCTGACTTGGCTGCACTTAGACACAGGCTGCTTGAAGAGAAGGGTGATATCCTTATCTATGTTGTCGACAGTGGCCAGGTGAGTATGTCAGTCTCTCCTGTCACTGCTGATACAGATAATCAGAAATCTCATAAATGACAAGCACAACAATAAGGTAAATAGAACGCTTCTGTAGGGTTTTCCTTGTGCCGTATTGGCTTTTGACCTTAGTGGTGTAATGGTGAATCTGATGTGCTGGCTGGTGGCCTCTGTGAGGAGCCCTGGACTGAAGTGATGAGAGAAGCACAGTCACCACTGGAGATATGCTGAGCCTAAATCTCATAGAGAGATGTACTGTGTATACCTACATCTTTCTTACCTGAGGAAATGCAAGATTGTCAGTGCCGTATCTGAGCAGTGATGTAAGTTTGCTGTTTGCTGCTTTTGTAAGCCCAGCAAGTTCTGCAAGGTTAAACTTTCTGAAGGGGAATGTTTCTGTGGAGCTAAAAACATTTCAAGTCACGTTGTCAAAGCAACATTGTAAAGGCAGCGAAAGTGACAAGAAAGCCATACCCAGAAGAGTGGGTTGAGAACTGGTTGTTGGTATTTCTTCCTTGCAGTCGGTGCATTTGCAAACAGTGTTTGCAGCTGGGCAGATGATCGGCTGGTATGACCCCAAAGTAACCAGAATCACTCACGCTGCATTCGGAGTGGTGCTGGGAGAAGACAAGTAAGTCTCTAGATGTACTTTGTTCCTCTGAACGTGCTCTGAAGGGGATGTTTGATTGAGTGCAGAAGACTTTTGCTTGTTTATTGACAAGTATGTATGCGGTATGGCATGTCAGGCCCCTTCGACACACACAGACAGTAGTGTTGAAGTCAGGTCTGGCTTCTGCTGCCTCGTATTTGGGGAGGGGGCTTGACTTGGCTGGTAGAAATGCAGAGGAAGGTAATGCAAATACTGGAGATGGCAGTGGTAGAGGCCATGATGTCCTTATTTTCTGTGTGCCCTGAAGAAGATGGAATAAAAGCTGGGAGAAGAACACCAGTGCTCTGGTGTGCAGATTGTGCCCTTGTGCTCCGGAGGTGGTCTTGTGTCTCAGTTAAAAGTTGCAGTTAAACCAGTGTGTACTGCAGTCACATAATGTTGCAGACCAAGTGGTTTTGCTGTGGACTTGTTACAAAAGTTAAGATACCTTGCTGGATTTGAGTCTTGTGCTGCTATTATGTCCTGCCTGATGTCTGGGACAGTTGTGGCTGTTGGAGCCTTCCCTGTCCCCCCACTCCCACCTATCCCATGTATATTGTCAGAGTCCTACACCTTTCATTAGGTTTGGCTGTCTGGTGCCCAGTTCTTCAGTACAAAGCAATGTGTGGGTATATGTTTCTTTAATCGGCCAGAGGTGTTAGCAGTGGAAATTCTTGGGAGTGTTTTGCCTCATGTGTAAGTGGTCATTTTGCCTGCGTATGTTTTCAGGAAGAAGTTCAAAACTCGTTCTGGGGATGCAGTGCGTCTTATGGATCTTCTGGAAGAAGGGCTGAAACGGGCCATGGACAAGCTGAAAGACAAGGAACGGGACAAGGTAGCTCATCTTTCCAGAGAACCACACAGATTTGTTCACAGGTGTAAAACTTGTACATTTTGAATGAGCGCTGAGACTATGGATGCAGCCAGGCTGCATGGGGGTTGCTGTGGGTTCAATACAGAACTGGGACTGTTACTTGTGAACAATTGGACATGATGCTGTCTTGGAGAAAGGAGAGCAACCCTGGATACATAGCAGTGAGGTATAAGCTGCAGACAGCATGCTGGCCCTGCAGCTGGTACCAGCTAGGCTGCAGGGATGGCACCTATGACACCCCCAGGGTGCAGCATGTGGTGGTAGATGATGAGAGCTGCAGGCTTGGCCTGTTGGGTTTAGTGACTTCTGGTGATGGGTGGTTGGAGAGCTGCAGGGGATGCTGGTGTCAGGCTTCACCCGTTCCTTTCAACAGTGTTTGCTGGAAGCTTTTGCTTAAAAAGATTTCGTCTGTCTTGGATTCTGATGGCCTGAAGAGAACTGGACAGGGTAGGCCACAGAATGGAACAGAAGGACCAAATGGTCCGAGCACTGTGTGAGGCAATGGAATCGGGAAGCATGGCTCCTTCATGCTGTGCTGAAAACTCCCTTTTAAATGGAAACACCATGAAGATCTCTCAAGGGCTCATACAACGTAGGTACAAACCACTTGGCCATGCTGACAGCTTGCAGTTGTACCCAAGAGGTGCTCCTTGTGTGTTTGGCTGATCCAAAATGCTCTGTGTGTACTCCGTGTATGCACAGGTTGTGAGAAGTGAGAGTGCAGTGAGACAGTCCACCTACATGGTGGCAGATGGTTGGATGTTATGTGGTGGGCAGGCCTTCAGGAGCAGAGAGTACACCGTGTGCTTGCAGGCCTGAGGGCACGGATGAGGTGTCAATCCCCCATGTGAAAAGGCAGTTGGGAACTTGCTTGCATGTGCCATGGGGGTAAAACCCCCTGAGCTTGCCATGCAAGCTGTTGGATGTTGTGATGCCAACATAGCCTTCCTCCTTTTGATCATTACCTGTTTTGAAATTGTAATAGGTCCTCACGCCAGAAGAGCTGAAAGCTGCCCAGATGTCAGTCGCTTTTGGATGCATTAAATATGCAGATCTCTCCCACAACAGACTGAATGACTACGTGTTTTCCTTCGACAAGATGCTGGATGACCGAGGAAATACAGCTGCTTATTTGCTGTATGCCTTCACGCGGATCAGGTGAGTTGAGTGTGGTGGGAGTCACTTAAAGCATGTAATTAAGTCTGAGTCTATAGTGCAAAGGGAGGTGGTGGGGAAGGAGTGGCTTTTGTTGAATCAGTGCAGTTAGGGGTAGGTGGCAAGAGAAGTCAGCTCCATCACTCATTGTCAGTGGAGATGTGTGCCTGGAGTACCTGAAGCAGGGTACTGCTCTGCAAGGGTGGAAGTTGTTGGTAATGACAAGCAGATCATGGTCTGTGTCATTTCAGGGCTATTGCTCGTCTGGCCAATATTGATGAGGAGATGCTGCGGAAGGCAGCCAGGGAGGAGCCGCTTGTCCTTGACCATGAGAAGGAGTGGAAACTGGGCAAGTGCATCCTGAGATTCCCTGAGATTCTGCAGAAGATCCTGGATGATCTGTTATTGCATACGCTCTGTGATTACCTTTACGAGCTGGCCACCACCTTCACTGAGTTCTACGACAATTGCTACTGCGTTGAGAAGGACAGGCAGAGCGGTGAGTGCTGGCCCAGCGGTGCGGTGCAGGTGAACTGCAGGGTCTTTTCCTGTGTGGGGAAGGCTGTTGCTCTACTGGTGGCTGCAGATCAAGTGCTGTCCAGGGGGGAGGGCTGAAGCGGTTGGCAGAGCAGGAAGGTTAAGCTGTGAGCAGCCAGCCCCAGGGGCAGATGGTCCACGAGAGAGAGGACGGTGGTGGTTGATCCAGCTCATCTGTTGGTCTGTTGTTGTTTTGCAGGCCAGATTGTGAAGGTGAATATGTGGAGGCTGCTGCTGTGCGAGGCTACTGCCACCATCATGGCCAAGGGTTTCGACATCCTGGGAATTAAGCCTGTGGAGAGGATGTAACTAACTTGTTCCCTGTGGGGTGACAATAAAAGGACTGACTGACTGCCTGTGTCCGTGTCTGATGGCAGGGGGTTCTGGCAAGGGAAGGTGCGGTAGGGGAGCAGCAGCCAGAGGGGGAAAGGGAAGGGAACTGAAGCAGGAGTGCAGAAGCACTCAGGTCCAGAGGCAGACAACACGTGATTGAGGCACAGCTAAGAGCATTTCTCATCACAGGAACTGAATCCCCATGGCTGTACTCTTTATCCTGGAGTTTGAGAACTAAGAAATACAAGGAATCTGCAAGGTGCACCTGATGTTCGATGGTGTCTTTCATAGCCCTCAGCTCAGTGCAGGGTGGGTGCTCGTTGCATGGAAGGTGTTAGTGAACTGACAGGGCTGCACACTTGTAGCTGCAGCAGAGGTCAGACTCTTCTCTGGCTCGATCTGTGGATGGGGAAGGAAAAGGTAGTGAGCAAGAGACTGTGTGGGATCAGAGGTGCTGTGCAAGGCTCACATGGCATCACTGCATGCCCCCTGACTCCAATCCCTCTCTGAGAAACCTTTAAACAGCAGGGGGCTGTGAATCAGCACTTAGCAGGACAGTGGAGAACACTAAGGCATACCACCTGCAAGAACACTCCACATTACTATCACTGTCCCTTGCAAGGGTCCTGTACTGGCATCCAGCCAAGCAGTGGCTTCCTGCCTTGAGAGCCCAGCTGCTAAGTTGCATGCAGCCACACTGTACTGCTGAGTCCGCACAAGCCTAGGGCAGTTCTGCTAGCAGAGTCCTCACAGCTGGCATAATGGGAACTCTACACTGCTTTCCCTGTTACTGCGCCTTTCAACAAACCCAAAGCAAAAGGAGAGCTCAGGTGCATGAGGTTAAACAGATATGCAACCAGCAAAAGTGCTTGAGGACTTGGGGGATTTTGAGCACTGCTGGCAGCAGGGATAGGCATTTCCCCTGTGCCTTCCTCTGGAAGGACAGTGACAGTGGGTGTCTCACTTGGTTTACCTGCTTGCTAATCCAACTGTTTGAGTATCACCTACAGCTGTCCCCGTCCGATGGCAGAGCCATTCTGCCTCAGAAGGCTGAGCTGGGCACCATAGCCATCCCACAGTACCTGAGCAGTGCTTGGTAGCTGAGCATGTTCCAGCACCAGCTGTTTGTTGATGACAAGGCCCAGCCAGGCAGGGTCTGGTCTAGAGACAGCAGCCAGGATCAGGCATGGTCCAGTGATGAAGGCATGGGTCTGGCTGAGCGGGTCCACGTCCAGGTAGAGCTCCACAGGGGCCACTCCTCATGGTCACCATCAGAAAGTGGGACAGCCCTGGCTCCGTTGTCCCCAAGTGCCAGCACCAGGCCCTTCCTCCAGAAGGGCAGAGGATGTGGTCACAGCCCCTCACAGTGCACCAGTCACAGCAGGAAGATGCAGGATGTCTGCTGGCCCAAGGGCAGCCGTGCTGGGGTTGAGAGCCAGGAGGAGGAAGTTCAGGACACCCCCACCCCCAGCAGTGGGCTGCAGGGCTCACTGGGCAAGGATGAGGGAGGCAGCTCCATACTGCTAAGAGCCATGTACAAGAAAGAAGACCAGAGCTGAATGCTGCGGGCACCAAGGGCTCCCTGGGATGAGGGGGCTGGGAATCAGTTGTGACAAGGCTGCAGGACAAGCCACCCCGTCCCCCAGTACCTGAGAGTGTGGCAAACAGAAGTGGAAGACAGGGTCAGCCCAAAGTGCAGATCATCTGGCACGTCCGTGGTGAGGAGTGCTGAGTGAGCCAGGGAGGTGGGGCAGCAGCCAACAGGGCAGGCTCAGGATCAGTGATAGCAGCCAGTGTGAGTCCCAGTCCAGTGAGTGCCAGCAAAGTCCATAAAAACAAGGAAGGGCTGAGGTCAAGCTGGGAAGTCAGTCTGTGGGGTAAGAGCAAAACGCAAATTAATGGGGGGGAGGTGAGGGGCTGTGGCCAGACACAGGCATGGCTGTCAGTACAATCAGGTTCCAGCACAAAGCTTCATCTCTTGCCAGCTCCCTCAAGATGGGAGGGCCAGCCCTGGCTGAGACCTCTCCCCAGAGCATTATGGCAGCCTCACAGCCTTCCCACAGGCACCAATGGGAAGGGGTCAGCCCTCAGCTGCACAAACACCAAGCTGGCCCCAAGCCCAGGGCAGCAAACCCCTGCCCCTGCTTTTGCAGTGTGACAGCAGGCACCATACCTGGAAGAGCCTGTTGCACTCAGTTATCATGTGGGCCAAGCCCTGCGTGGCTGCCAGGTTCTCGCTCAGCTCCCTCTGGTCCGGCTTCCCCAGGCTGCACTTCCTCTGGCTCGATCTGCGGATGGGAAAGGAAAAGGTAGTGAGCAAGAGGCGGTGTGGGATCAGAAGAGCCATGCAAGGCTTACATGGCGTCACTGCATTACCCCTGCTGGGGCTGACATGCAGTTGCAGACTGCAACCAAGGCAGGGCCAGCATGGAACACCTCTGCTCAGGAGAGACAGGGCACAGCACTTTGCTTCCCAGATCACATCACACACGGCCACAGACAGCCATAACCCAACTGCGCCGTGTGCAGCCTGCAGCTGCTGTGCTTCTCTGAGACCCTGCAACATCCACAAAGACCACGTTGCCCACATTTCAAAAACAGTCCCCTCTTTATTTCATAATCACTATATGACAGAATTAATCCTGGCTTCTGCCACTTATCTATGTGCATTCCTGCCAAACAGCTCCAAAATCCATTGGGAGATCAAGTCCTCAGCCGCACGCCTCAAAGGCTGCCCTGCCAGCCCTGCGCTTTGAAGTCTGAACCTTGCTCTGCAGCATTAATGCCTGGCTACAGCAAAGCTGAGGGTTCAAAGGAACCCCCTTCTGCACAGTGACAGCAAAGGGAAAGCTCAGACTCTCCTTCTGATCCTGATATTTCAGAGGAATGTTGAAGTGAAGCCAGGAGGTGCTTACAGACACCTGCAGCAGGGAGGAGCAGCTGCCCTGTGCTCCTGCCTCACTCTGAGAACAGCCCCAGTCTTTAAGTCACCTGCGGGGTGACAAGTGGCTGGGCAGCTGGGCACTGTGTTACACTCAACGCCTCCATGCCCTGAGACATGTCTGTCCCCACACAGGGGCACAGAGCAGAGCAAACAGCTGTGCCTCAGGAGCATAGATAAGGTTGAATTCTCTCTGAGATTCCATTTGCCTGCTTTGGCCCAAGGGCACCTTCCTCTCCGCACGTAGAAGCAGGAGATGTTATGCAACTCAGATAGCATAACTTCTACTTATGGAGATAAACGTGCAGGATCCCCATGGGTCCGTTTGGCAGAAACAATCCCTTATCGCCTAGAGGAACGAGTGACAGCAGTTTCTGCAGGTTCCCAGGGGTCTGCAGGCCCCACACACCCCACGGTAACACAGGCACTGGGCACAGTCAGGCAGCAGGACAGGGGGCACCCCAGCATCCCAGGGGTGTGCTTGCCTTGCTCACCCCCTCACCAGCAGCAGGACAGGAGGGGCACATTGCCTGCACTCAGCCTGCACTGAGGGCAGCTCCCACATCTGCACCAAACCCCAACTACCTCCCCCTAGAAGCACTCAGCCTGGGACAGCTACACAAAGCATTGGTCTAGCAAAGAAAAATGCTGCTGCAGCAATGCTCAGTAGGATGAAATACCGAGTGGAGGAGGAGGAACTGTCCCGTCTGAGGGTGTTGAGGTGGAACAGCGATGGGGCGAGACAGACAGCGATGTTGGTTGGGGTCATTTGGTTTTCCTCAACACATGCAACCACATCTCGTAGGAAGAAAAGGAGAATTTTCAAGGCTTCTCGGTTCTCCTTTGGCAGAAGGAGAATGGCAGCCTGGACAGCCTGCAGCTGCTGGTCCTTCGGCACATCTGGAAACAGAAAACAATGGAAATCACGTGTGACTGCAGAGCAGCATCCATCAGAGGCATGCCAAACAGGGCAATGAAAACATAGGTTCATGCATTGCTCTTTCATTCCAGCTCACAACATGAAGGCTGCTATCACCATCACAGCACATGTACAGCTTTTGCCCACCACGGGGCAATACACATATTCCACAATGCTGGTGCACAACTTGTAGTTTTTCTTCAATATTGTGGCAGTGGACTTACAGAGCTGGCTCTAGTTGCAGCCCACATAACAGCACTGAAGTTGTCTTTTCAGTCAGGCCCTGACTCATCTGTCCACCTGAACTAAGGTAAGATCATAGCACCAGTCCCAGTCTGTCCAGCTTTATACAGCCACATATTAAAGGAGCATAAGATACTTAAGGAATTGGAAAGCCAAAGCTTTTGTTACCTACATTGGTAGATGTGGAGGAAGGACTCACAAAGCCTGCTAGTAAATATGGGCTCAGGAAGGTCTCGGAAATACTGCTTCACCATATCTGCCACATCAAAGGCTGACTGCCCTTCATAGCACACACTGTTCGGGCTGGTTTCATTCATTTCTCTTAAGGACAGGATCCTGGATCTAACACCAGATTTGCGGAACAGGCCAACCTACAAGGGAAAAAGAAAATGTTAAAGTCAAAGTCATCAGGACTCAAACCCCAACACAAAATCATTGTTCCTTTCCTTTCCTTTTGATAGTTAAAACCCTATGGTAGCAGGACTTAACACCAACATATTCTGGTACCAATGGAAGCAGCATCGCTAATCCCCCCTGGCATACCATGACTGAGAGTGTTGTCTCTCTGCTTAGAGGCACATCCTCAGCTCATACCTGGTCGAGAAAGTGGCTTCTTAAATAGTCCAGTGCCTGCAGGATGCCGATAGGCAGCGGGTGGTTTGTTCGCTGAACGTTCAGCACCAAGGGGACACCAAAGACATTTCTGTCCTCATAGTCAGAGGCGTTTATTTTTTTTAACTTTGGTATAGTCCTGAAAACAAAAACCAGCACATCTAACTTAACAGCTCTCCAGCACAGTTCTGCCCAGCCCACACTCGCCTCCAGCCCTGCAGTCTCTGCGAAGCACCTCTGTCACAGCCCCAAACACAGGAAGATTCAGAAAGAAACTACAGAGTGCTCTGAAACCAGTGGCACTGTGATCACCAGTGAGAAACTGAAGCTTTGTCCACAGCAGATGAAATGCTGGAGCCACCGCAATCAGCACAAAGCAGCACTGATTTAGCAGGATGAAATTCCTCACTGTGGACAATGCCACCTAGTCAGACAAGGAAATTCACCCGCTTGCATCAGATCCTCTCTTTCCAACACCGTTTGCTTTAACAACAGACTACTTACCAGTTCCAGCCCTGCTTACTGGAAGGGGAGTATCTGTCCATGACAGCAGTGAGTTTCAGCAATGCCAGCTTCTGTGCCCGGGCCAGCTGGGTGGCCGATGGACTGTCAGCCTGCACGGAAAAGCCCTCCACGTTCCTGCTGTCTTCCACAGACCCATGCTGCTTCCTGTGCCTACAGGATAAGTGTTCGTCATGCCAAAGGACTATTCCCATTGTCCCTCTTAGCTTTATGTTTGCTTCTGTGAAACCCCTAATACTCAACACAACCCGTGGCTCCCAACAGCTTGTGGTTAGTCACTTTCAAACAAAGTGCTACTCTCTATAGCTGTACCAAAGGTTTCACTAAGAAGCACAGCAAACCAACTCCAAATATCTAACTTCTGATAGAGTCATAAAATCATTACAGTTGGAAAAGACCTCTAAAATCATCTAGTCTAAGCACCAACCCATCCCCACCATGCTCACTATGTCACTCAGTGCCACATCTCCACAGCTCTTCAACACCTCCAGGACAGTGACCCACACAACCTCCCTGGGCAGTTGTGCCACTGCATTACCACTCTTCCTGAGAGAAACCCAACCTGAGATCATGAGAGCCCTGCTTTGAATGAGATCAGAGCAGATGTAAGTAGACCTCATGCTGCCTACAGCCCAGAAGTGTTTGGCACCACCAGCGCAGACTCCAATACCCAGAACAGCCTCCCTTAAGAATATTTTGTTCTGGAATAACAACTACATTTTCAGTAGAGAGAATCAACAGGGAAAGCTTCCAGAAGAGCGTTTTAATAGGGAAACCCAAGCATGACTGACCTGTTGGTCTTTGTAGGGTCTGTTACGAACACCAGCTCTGTAGAGCTGAGCTCCTTGGCCAGCTCACAGCTGTCCTCTCCCTCAGAGGACAGCACAGCTGCTCTCTTAACTTCCGAGTGCTCTGTGTCAAGACAGATTTCTTTAGGTGAAGACGGATACAGAGCAGTTAAGTCACCGGAAAAGTCCAAATACCCATCATCTGAGAACTTCTCTGTCCACTGATCAACCAGCTTTCTGAGACCCTTGACATCTTCTATAACACTGTTCAGTTCTGAAAAAACATCGTCCTCTCCAACTTCTGCTGCCTCTGGCTTATCAAGCTCAACATTAGGTATGTTGTCATACACACTCAGCCTGTTATCTGTGCATGAGATGGGGCTGCTGGGAGCTTTGGAGTCCTTGGACCTGCTTCTGCTCCGGCTCCTTCTACAGCCAGTTCTCCAGCTGACAGTAGAGTCGTCTCCTGGAGACACAGGACTTTTCATAAGGGCTTTGGGGAAAGTGCCAGGTTTGTGGCCATGTGGTACTTGAAACATCTGGTTCGTTTGTAACTCTACTTCATTGTTTAGGTTTCCCTGAGACACATCACTCCACAGCAGGAGTTTGCCAGACTCCAAGTCCTCAGCACGCCTCCCCTTCCTTTCACAGCAGCTTTCTGGTTTTTTAAGAGGACGGGCAGTGCTCACCGTTCTGCTGTTTTCAAACTTATTGTTGCTACTGCAGCTAGAAGGAGAACAGGAAGAATTGTTCTTTGTTTGGATGCCAGGGAGGTCAGCGATATTTACACAGTTAAGCATCTTCATCTTCTCCTCATTAAGTCCTTCCAGAAGGAAAGGTTCACTTATGATAGGTTTGGCCTTTGACTGACCACTCCTTAAGTTGCTGCTCCTTAAGTGCAACTTCTCCATTTTCTTTAGAAGGCTCTTCCTCTTTTTGTACCGTGACTTATCCCAAAGCTTCTTCTCATTGGTGGCATTTAAACATTCGCTGGGGGGAGGCGAACAACTAAAGGCAGATTCCAGTGAAGCAACTCTACTGGAGGAACTGGGGCGGGTTTCCATGTCTTCAAAAGACTTCGGGGAGCTAACAGCATCACTGTCACCACTGCTAGTGCTATGAATTGACGACACATCATGTTTGTCACCACGGTCCGAAAGGACTCTGTCTTCACTACCAGTGCTCTTCAGCATTGGGCTGCCTGGGAGGGACGCACCAGCACCTTCTGTGGAACCTTCTAGGCTCTCAAGGCGAAACCACTTCTGGCTGCACCGCTCATACGCCCATTTGTTACTTATTGCACAAGGCTCATCATCATCGGAGTCGTCACTCTTGGAAGAAGGAAAAAAGTACATTTCAAGGGCAGTTTTGAAAACATTATCAAAAAATGTAAACAAAACAAGACTGCCTACCTCCAAAACCTACATATGGAAACAGTCAGTTACCAAAGGTCTACCCTGAGCTCTGCTCTGTTAGTTGAAAGACATGGTGACAAACTACACTCCAGCATGCTGACAAGCCTGCTAAGCTTACCATAGGAAAAGATGGCAGATATGATCTTTGGATAAAAAATTCAGTTTTGCAGCAAATCCAGAGGATTTGGCCAAATATTTTTTACCCAAAGACAAACAAATCAAACACTCCTTCATGCTTCCGTGACCAAAACTTTCAGGTAGAGATACACTTGGCTGTGGGACTATAGCACACCCTGTTGGAGACCTCAGCCACACCAACCACTTGCCCCAGGTGCTGCGTTTGCTGTGTTGCCCACACACCGAGTGCCTGGCAACCAGCAATCCTTCATACGCCTTTGAAAAAAGTATTTTAATATAACAGTTAATCAACTTTGTACTGAGAAAATTAACCATATTTCACAAACATACCTGGTTCCTCTGACGGTTTATTTCGACTTCCATCAGTGCACACTTATTCAACGTGTTCAGCCGTCTAGGGTAGAAGAAAAAGAGTTGAATTTAATCTATTTTTTTTTCTCAAAAATCAACATGCTCCAAACTAGTAGCAAACTTGTAAACTGAGTCAGAGTTATTGGTGCCAAAGACTGGTGCACAGCCAGATGTTCTCCATACATTTTGGCCCAACCAGTGCCCACTGATAACCCTGTGACATTCACAGGTCCAGTTCTGCCATCTCAAAACTAAAGAGGACTGTACTTAATCAGCTGCACTTGTATTAAAAAAAAAAAAAAAAAAAAAAAAAAAAAATTATTATAGTGAACTTTAAGGATTGACTGTTAAAAACTGATTCAAGATTTTGAAAATGAAAGAACACTGTGCTGACTTCTTAAAAGAATACAAAAAAAAAAAAAAAATGAGGCTGTGAAGCTAAATCCTTGGAAGGAGTTATTATCCAACATTTTAATTAAAACCTGCATGGTCAGTTATGCCCCAGGACAGTCACAGCATCAGTGACATTGTCATGCTCTGATACAAACCAAGGCAGGAACAGCTGAGTGACAAACACCTTGTGGAGCCTGCAGGTGTTAAAGATGATCCAGGAGTAACATTTACCTGAACAATGATTCGATTGCATCTCCATCTAAAAATTCATGGTCTTTCCTCACAGTCCTTATGTCAACAGGAAATTGCATATCTGCAAACAAAAAAGTTGGAGCTAAAATTTGAATTATGATGGCAGGGAACTTTGCCACAGATTTAGCACAGGCTGAATACATCAAAATCTATGTTGACAATTTTTCCAACTTCCTTCTTCAAAAACACCATTAAAACAATCTTGCTTAAGATCACAGGCTGCAGAGATTTAGATGGGTTTTGGTTGCAGTCTGTGTGTGAGGCAATAAATAATGCTCCAAAGAAGAGACCAAGAAAGTTATGAGCAACTGAACATCACAGAAGCAGAAGTCACACTCTAACCTCAACCAGAAAAGCTCTGATCCTTTGCAGAATTCTCCTGAGGCCACGCCAGCCTCAATAAGGTGTCACTCCTGCAAGAACACGACCATGCTATAGGTCTATAGCATGGGTTTGCATGAAGATATTGCAGAATTTGGAAGTGCTCCTATCAGAAGTGCCAGGTTCTGAAAGATTATTCATATCAGCAGTTCTACCTTAAGCTCAGTATCAGCTGCTCTTTGGAATCATACCTTCAAACAGCTGGGCATACTGGGGAAAGCCGGCGGCCCGCAGCCAGGCACAGGCTTCTCTGGCTTCAAGTTCTGCAATGAGAACATAACATTGCTCACTTACAGGGCTCACGAGTAATGCTTTTACAGAATACACAAGCTAGTTTCATCCAGAGGATTCCCAAAGGGCCTTGTATACAAATGTATTGTCGGTATACTACTAACAGAAAGAACTTACTGCATCCAATGCACTTACATGCACGTATCTCTGTAGTAGTGGTTCTGGCATAGGATAGACATCAAACATGAGAGTTCAGTTATAAGCACGTACTTGAGATGCACCAGGGCCCTCGTACAGCAAAGACCATTTGTGCACTCTGAGCTGATAAGACACAGACAAACCCTATAAATAGGCCTTAAATCCTATCACAACATTAATAACGTGGACTCTGCCTGAGCATTCCCAGAACAAGGGTTCTCAGGAGTACCTGTTGCTAGGGCCCATCAATATTTATTTCCTTGCCAACTTCCCACTCGACTTGGCAGTCACTTCAGCATAGCAGATGTCAAGAATTAACTGCTCACTTTCTGACAATCCATAGAACCCTATGGCCAATGCTTTACCATTCCCACAGGAGCGAGAGCAGAATGTAACTTCACAGAACACTCAACAGATGCCTCAAAAACATAAACATGTTTACATGAGTGCATGCCAGAAGGCTCTAACTCGGCAAAGACTGGCAGTTCTCAGGTCTGTTGAAGGAGGGGAATCCTATGCTGCATACTTTTTTACATCCTCATGTACTACGGCACTTGTCAGAACAGACACGGACCAAAAGGCAAAGGCTCCTTTCAAAGGAATGCTATAAAAGTGCATTTAAAAGGCAGAACCAAATCTGATATATTCCTCAGTGGTCTCTATATACTAACATTTATTATTATACCCAACACTGTCATTTATCACAATCTTTATCAAAATGCAGCACTTACTGAATACCAAGGCAGGGGACCGACAAAACACAAGCACTGTCCTCACAGAGAAAACCACAGCCGAGAGGAAACCTGCTGACAGGAGCCAGGAGAAGGACCAGTATGACAGCACAGCAATCTGAGGTTTGCACATGGGTAAGCCCATGGAAATAAAGCCCAGCGGTCTCATGCTCAGCTCTGCTTGCTACTCCCCAACACTCTAGGTGGATGACACTCTTCTTAGAGCAAACCAAAACCCAAGCTGCAATGAGAACAAGAAGAGGCAAACAAATATTTTGTGGCTAGCAGTGACACCAGCTATGAGTAGGACAGAAAAAACAATGATATTTTCACACCTAGAGGTGGCCTCTTCCATAGGAAGAAGGGGCAGTGGTGGGCACATGTGGGGCAAGGCATGGGGCCAGGCTGCCCAGCCCTGTAGGAATCCTTGTCATGAACGTGCTGTTCTTCACACTGGGGTCTGAGTTGCTCTCTTATCTTTGAGCTAATTTTTCAGGGTATTTATAAAAGTTGTGGTAGATGTAATACTTCTACCTTCAGACAAACAAAGAATTCTTAGAGTTGAAAGGAATCCTTACTGGTCACCTAGTCCAGCTCCCTGCAATGAACAGGGATACCTACACTGGGTCAGGCTGCTTAGAGCCCCATCTAGCCTGACCTGGAATATCTCCAAGGACAGGGCATCCACCATGACTCTGAGCAGCCTCTGCCAGTGCCTCACCACCCTTACTGTAAACAACTTATGCCCAATTTAAATCTCCCTCTTTTCATCTGAAATCATTTCCCCTTGTCCTATCACAATAGAGTCTTTCATTTCTGAGCGGTGGTCAGGTCTTAATTCACCAGAGGGATTTGAATCTCCCCCAAACCCATACCAAGGAGAGGTTTCTTGCTGCTGACAGCACCTTGCCATCAGTTACCCCAGTGCCCTACTTTCCAACTTTTTTGCAGTTTTCGCAGTTCTGTGCTTGTGAGAAATAACAGATTTGCTCAACAAGGCAAGTTCACAAGGCATTTCTGCAAGCACAAGCAGGAGAATAGGCAAGATGACTGATTCTGCCTTTTTTTTTTTTATTATTATTACATATTACCCCAATCCAGAAGGCAACTGGAAAAAAGTCCAAAGAATTCTGCTCTTTCCCAATCTCTGATTGCATGGGAAGATTTTTTTCTACATAGTGCTAATCCTGCTACAGCAGCAACAGACAAGAGGACGCACAGGCAACCCTCCTTGAAACCTGTCTTATTGGAGATGAAAGCAGACTGCTCCAGCCCAGCCAGTGCCACTGCCTCTCTCCTCCAGCAGTCACAAACCATTGCCCTGCTCAGCCTCCTCCTGATCAACAGCCAGCAGTCCTCCATACAGCGTAACATAGCAAAGACTAATTGCACTTTGTTAACCCACCGGAGAAAAAGTGAAAGCATCCTTGCTTGGAATTTTGCCAGGGTAATTTAGGCTCTATACAGACAATAAATATGTACATCTGGAAAATGAAAACGGTGAGATATCTGGCCTTTGTTTCCTACTTTACTGTCATGCTGTTGTTTTGGAATCACAGCCAACTCCTCAGTTACCACAGCTGAAAAGTGCAATCTATCCCCGGACTTTGCAGTGAGCTTAATTGCATCTTTATCCAGCTCCTTGGCATTAGCTTCCCAAGCTGATTACTGAGACTCCCCAGCCACCATTAAGATCTTTACTCGGATCCTTGTCATTAGCCTCCCCTGTCAGTTACTGGGACCCAGATAAGTCTAAAGGCATTTTCTTTGCAGATCACATTAACTAGCTTGTCAGTGTTTGCTGATCTTTTAATTCCTTCTACAGAAGTTAGAGGAAGTACTGTTTGCTCCACGTGAATTTCAAAGGACTCAACAAAATTAGGTGTCTAACTAACTCCCATTGACTTCAGGGGAAATGGGAGCGTACCTCAATTTCTAAAACCACACTTGAGCAGTATTCTCCAAGCAGACCAGAGATAAAACTCCCTGCAGTCCCAGACCCACTGCTTCTCCATGCTTTGCTCCTGCAGGCTGTCCAACAGCAGCAGCTACAGCATTCTGTATGGCTGGTGTTTTACAGGGACTGAAATAAATTCCACGTAAAATACTTAGGAGGAGCTATAGGTAACAGCTTGGGTAATCACTTGCCTCCAGTGCAGCCAACATCAATAAACCTGTATTACAGAAGTAAATAGTGTGAAAAAAGCATCTTGCCTGTGCTGTGTCACGGCACAACACTAGGTTTTCCTTAGTTCTGATTTTTAAGCTGAGACATACAAAATGATGAACTTCTATTAGAAGGGCACAACCAACCTTTCCAACCTGAACAGCATTTGTGCAGGGATAGTGAAACAAGGCACAGAACACTGTGTAGGCTGGTCTCAGAAGAACTAGAACATTTAATGTTACTTCCCTGGAAGTTAACTTAAGTCACTACTAATTTGATAGCTTCTGGACTGTTAGGCATTATAGTTAGATAGGACAGACATAAGGTAGAATGCTGCAGTAATCTACAGTGACCAAAAGATGATTCAAACTCTATGAACCACTCCAGTGTCTATAGAACTGTAACAATGTGCAATGTTAAGGCTCTGGAACACTAAAATAACATATATGGCGGGGGGGGGGAGGGAAGAAAAAAAAAAAAGGAGATGGATTGAATGCAATACATAAGCAAGAATTTTCTATTTAAAACAAGAATTCTTCCTGGGCCTGGGCCCCAAAGAAGTGCAGTAGTCTCTACAAGCTCCCTCTGCACAGCCACATTTGATTGCAACTGAAATACAATCACTCCTTCCTGATGGTAACAAATATACAAACTTATACAACAACAAAAGGAGGAATGACCGTAAGTAGAGGTGCTCATGGAAATGGAAAAATCTTTTGCGATAAGAAATGCCCTAAAGTGGGCTGAGGAATCTGAAGCTGGACAAGAAACCCCACATTTTGTTTCTGAGCTGCTGAAACAAAATATTTTCCATCTATTTTCTTTCTCTGTCAGCAAAATAAATAGCTGTGCATGGGCAAAATATCTTGAAGATACTCAGGTCTCCAAAGTTCTCTTGAGTATTTCAGCGCTTGTGGGGAAAGAAAATCAGAGCCATTTTATCAAGTTCGCATCTCCCACTACCAAGGAGACGAGAGTATAATGCCCAGAGGTGGTCTAACACACGTGCAAAATAACAGTAGCACATGACAATAAACACATAAGGATTTGGAGCCTGGTGCCACAGTCAGCACCTCTACAGGAGAGCAGCACCAGTAAATGAAGGTTACGTTTTCCTATGTGGATACACATACACATAAACATACATTTAAAGGAATGTCCTCATTTCAACAAAGACCAACCTTAGCAAATTAAACCGTGCTTTTTGAAGACTTCTTTAAGACAGGGAATATTAAGAGACCAGGCTCTTGTCTTTGCAGCACAAAGATCCTGGATGCTTTCTTCTACAGAATCACAGAATGTCCAGGGTTGGAAGGGACCACAAGGATCATAAATCTCCAACCCCCCTGCCATGTGCAGGGC
>JAOWBP010004313.1:3650092-3660792 GCA_028571105.1 Tragopan temminckii | reverse complement strand
GCCATTTAATCCTAGTCTAGTTAATACTAGACCAGGCTGCCCAGGGCCCCATCCAATCTGGCCTTGAACACCTCCAGAGGGAAGGATGTTTGCATATCTTAACAACAGGAGCCATAAAGAAAGTAAAGGGTTTCTTCACCAGGATATAGAACTGCCTTAATACTGAAGATTTTGGCATGGAGACTGCTGTCTCCAGATGCTCTCACATGGCCAGCTTTGACTCCAGCCAAGATGTGGAACACCACAATTGAGAGCGTAACAAAACAGCTATGCAAGAAGCAATAGACTCCAACTTGGCTGTAGATCCCACCTCAGTGCCAGCATTAGGAAAGTGAAAATGCAGCAAGAGGGGTGCAAAATGGCTTGCATCTTGAAGTCTGTTTTCCATGAAAAGGAGTGGATGAAAACAACTGGTATAGCTAAAAGTTGCAAAATCCTTTCTTCCACTGAGTAGTACCTAGCTGCACAGAACACCTCCATGAAGATGAAAATGTACTGATACTATTGCAGTTACGTTCACCTGATGAGTTTGGTGTCCTGAGTCTGAGAAGGTGTGTACAACCTGGCTGAGTGTTTCTGCCATCTCTTTCTCCGAGATGAACTTTCACCTCAAAATTGAGTACTTCCATTTTGGGAGTATACATACAGAGAGAGTTTCACTTTTGCTTTTCTAATAAAAAGAGCTCATAATTTGTCGTTTTCAGATGGTCAGAGAAAAGCTGCATGATTCGGGTTAGACTGATAGGGAGGAAATACATAATACAATCACAGGTAATACATTAAGACAGCATTAAAAGAGAGATGGATAGTTGAGGCAGTGGGGAAGAATTGTCAGTTCCACAGAAGAAAATTAACAAACATGATGACTTAATGTAGGAAGTAATCAGATAAAATTAATAAGTCTAACAAAACCAAAAGCTTCCAAACAAAGAAAATCCATTGATTGAAAAAGTATTTTCCTCACGGACAAAGGCTGAAGAGTCACTGTCTGTGACATCCTCTGGTCTTCCTGAACGACCTCCTTGTCCATCTAAGCAAATGTCAGAGTTAACAAGATACACAAATATCAGTGTTTTGGAATTGGTGGTGCAGCGTTATTACCACTAGTGGGGTTTTGCCACCAGTGGGAGCAATGTGGTACAAAGGAACTTGTAATCCTGTTACAGGAGGGCTGGGTACTGTGGTTCTCATGAATAGAAAGCACTGGAGCAGAGAAACTTCAGTTATAAGTAATTGATGAAATTGATTATTAACTAGTAAAAGCTGAATGAAATCCTGATAGAATGCAGACTAAAGAGGTTTAGCAAATGCTCGAGTTCTCTACAGTAGTTTGGTTTGGCCACATTCACACCCTTACTTTGTTATTCGCAAGCATTTGTGAGCCCACAGTTTTGCTCAAATTTATAACCTGTGGCCAGCAGCTCCTCCTTATAGCTAGGAAATTTGCTGGTCTCTATGAACAGCTAATGTTTGTTCATTAGTGACTGATCAGTTTGCATTCTCCCCATAGGCTGAAACTCTTCCCAGTGGTATTTGATGTGTGTTTGCCATTCTATTCCAAGAATGCGTCAACAAGAAAGAAAGAAAAAAAGAATACTGCTTAATCCCAGCCAAATCTGTCATTGCAGACCAGAAACTGATTTTATGATATAATTCATGTTATTTGCTATTTTTCTGGATCAAGCTCATCAACAGACACATCTTTGAAATCTTTGAGACCTTTCTAGAAAACAGCATTTTTTCTAATGTATATCTGTATTTATATACACATATATACATACACATGTGCATATATATATATACACACACACATATATTCTCTGGGGCGTCAGAGAAGCAGAGATGCATTTTGGCTTCCCAGTTTGGGAGCTGGAACGTGAAGAGGACATTAAAGAGAACACAAATAAAGCAACTGATGCGCACAAAAAATAGAGTAAAAAAGAAAAAAAGACTGCAATCAGAACATGAAAGTCAAACTGTGAAATTGCAGTAACAACTTGCAAACCCATTTTCCAAATGTACAAAGCAGACAGAGGGTCTCCAGTTGCAGCCACCACACAGACTGTGACAAGAGTCAAGATATGGGTCAATGTTCTCATTGCTTTAAGATAACTCTCTTTGAAGCAATTCTGTAGAAGTGGAAAAGCATTGCTACGACGACACTGGTGCCCTAACCACACAGCTGGTTCCTACAACAGGTCTGAAGGTGGCTTCAAATCAATGCAAAGGCAACATAAAGCTACATTCAAATGTGGTGGAAGGCTCTGTAACACACTAAGGTATCTCAGCTATGCCTTGTAACCAGTTCTAATCTCTCCAGGCTAAACTAAGCACTTACTCAAATAAGAGTACACAGTCCACTGCAGCTTTTCAAACATTTTAAACATCTAACATTTTAGCACTGCACTCCCAGCACTCCACGGGCTTTGCTCTCTGTTCTGTGGATCCAACATGTCCCTTGTCAGAGTTCAAGCTCTGCACATAGCTCGTGCTGACCTCTTCCTTCCCCAAAGCGCTCGTCTCACCCAGCTGTCGGGCATCACAAGGCTGCTTATTTAAACACAGTGCGTCAAGTAACTCACAAGTTTTTAAACAACATTTCCATCAGCATTACATGGTTAGAAGACATCCAGAAATGTCAAGACTCCTCAAGCTGGGTTGGCCCAAAATGGGCTCAGCACCGAAGCAGTTTATGAAGTGGCTGCAGCTCATATCAGCTTAAAGCCCTTGGCAAGCATCCTAGCTCTTAGTTTGTCTCACATGGGATTTGCTGCATGGAGCGCTAAATGTTTAAAGAGCCTGAGACACCGAACCTTCATTGTAGTTTAGTTGTGGTTTTCATTTTAGGAGATAACAAAAAACCTGAAGCCAGTACTGAAGCCACAGCTTTGTTCTGGCAAGGCCCTTCCATAGCTCCTCTCCTGGTAGGGCTGGCAGCACCTGTTCTGGCTGACAAAGCGTTGCCAGATCCAGGCGTAGGTCTGGCAACCACGTGAGCCTCAGTGCTATCTCACATGGCATTATGAAGACGAGACAAAAGCCCCACTGGATTTTAAGTCTCATTTAAGTACATTAAAGATATGTGTCTGCATTCCCCGTAACACCTACAGTTGATCACAAGGTGCCCGCTACCAACTGACAGGTATAAAATGCATCCACAGTCCAGACTCCACCACAAACCAACACGAGCCTGTAAGGCTTGAAGACTTCAAAGCCTTTCATCTTGGTTATTAAACTACTTTGTCTTTATAGACCTTCCAAACTCAAAAGAACATTATTTCACGTTCCAGATTTGAGGATGATGCTCAGGGAAGAAATACTGAGACTAAAACCAAACAACTGAAACCCATTAACAAAAGCATTTCAGATAAAAAGATCACATTTTGCCTTAGCTGTCTTCAGATTTCATTACTACTCAGTCCTTCCTTAAGACTGAATTAGAGCTCGGTGCCAGCCTAATCATGACAGGAGGTTATGGTCTTATTTGTGCCCAGGCACGACACAATCCTTGAACCAAATAATTTTTCCTTAGATGGGTTGGCTGTGTAGGCTGTTTTAAGACGTGGAGTTGGCAGGTCACAACAGCATGTGTTGTCCTGGGAGACTGCTAACAAAAAGAAGAAGTGGGCTTCAATTCTTCAGTTTATTTTTAAGCAACAAGATAGATAAAGCTGGTTAAGTCAGAATCTTAGAAAATATATGTATTATTTCTTCTGATTACCAAATACATACAAAATTTACTTACGGCATTACAAATGTCATAGGCTGGTACAGAGTAAAATTTGGAAGGCTCCTCATCTACTTAGTCAAGGAAGCAAGTTTATATTCCATATGTAAAAGTCTTTAGAAAGATCATGAAAAACACACATTATACTGACAATACCAGAATGTTAGCATGTGCACATTCTCACTTTGTCCAAAATATTAACTTAGTATGTTTTGTACAACACAAACCTTTCTCAGTCTGTTCTGCAAAGAAGATACCATCTCTATGTCTCACTTCACTACCAGTGATGGTAAAGGAGTCAGGCCTTCTGATTCCGGTCAAATTCTAACACATACAAACTAAACATGCAAAGCAGGAACCTGGTTTCAGTCGAATGATGTATCGTTCTCCACAGGCACAAACCCACCAAGAACGAACTGATGGATGAGTCTGTGCTGCAGTTCATGTGTTGCCAAAAGTTTACCACCATCTACCTTTGCCCAGAAAACACTGTGACATAGTTCAGTAACAGCAGCATTTGTCATGTTTTCCCACATTCAAGAGGACTGAGTTCCAGCTGGCCCCAGGTTATGCTGTGAAACCCCTTGCTGTGACACAGACAGTCCTTACCTCTGGAGTGAGGGAGCATCCAGGATGGCCGGAGCTGGTGGGTTGGTTTACACCAATATTATTTACTCAACTTCACTACAAATCTTGCTGTTCTTATAAAGGAGATGGTATGGAAATACACAGTATTCCTACGCTCCTTCTTTCCTCCTCCCCAGAAATACCCCACTTCATCTTTAAAGAAGAATGCACAGTAAAAAGGGAAAAAAATGGGCACTGCTCCCTTCCAGCACCAAGCCAGCATAAGCAGTGACAGCACCCACATTAAATATTTTACCATTAATGGCTCCAATATAAAGCCTTCTGGATGATCTATGGAAGCCCTGCAATCAGAAGTCTTACAAGCTTTGCTCAGCCACATTTCCAATTGATGGCTTTCTGATGAGAGGGGAGTTGCCCTCACTTGTATCATCATATTTAGAAGTCCATTTAAGTCCCTTTGAAGTTACTTGAATGATTGCTTTTGAAAGGTTATAAAAAATGCTGCTAAGCCATATTTGTTACTTCTGTGAAGTCTAGAAAGTGTAAATGCTTAAATCATCGACCAAGCACATAGCATTCATATTCAGCATACTTTTTAAAAGCATACTTAGCATACCGCTGAGAAAAATCACTCTGCTGACGGAAGTCAAGTGCCCGGATTAATTTAAAGGAGTGTATTTCACAATCCATCATTCCAGAACAGGAGAACAAGGAACTGCTCAGTTAAATTAAATGGTGAGTTACTCAGGAACATATCAAAGGAAATCCATCTCTGCACTGTGTCTAGTTCAGACGTGAAGTTCAGGGCTGACATGACTAAAAGCCAAGCAGGCTAGCTGGATTTAACAAGAGACTGCTATTTATTTACTTGCACTCTCACACAACATGCAAAGTGACAATTTATCTGCATTGTGACACAAGGGAGCAGTTTCAGGCCAGCACCCTTCAAGGACTCTTTGAAAGAGAAAAAGCATAGAGAAAGCAGCCTGGGAACGGCGGGCTGGAAGCAAAACCAGCTTTACAGATACCACCAAAGCCTAAGATTCTCACAGGGTATTTTTAACTTTTTTTTTTTTTTTTTTTTTTTTAAGTTTTTTTTTTTTGTATCTTTAAATAACTTGTCTGTTCCATTTTTCCACCAGCTCTTCTCCTTAGTTCTCCCTTTACATTTTGGGCTTTTTATCCCTGGACTCACACAGATATATTTAACCCAACCTTCTCATTACAGAAAAAACAGTAGTTTGAAACAGGATGTTCCAGTGAAATGCAAGTTCCTTTAAAACCATTCACTCTTTAAAAGTACATTGCAGTATTACCCTCATACTGCAATATCTGACAACATTCCAGAGGGAAAAAAAAGGCAAATTTCACCATGGAAATGTATGCTTACAGGCCAGTGCACTTCCAGGAGGCTGTACCTCTAAGCTGGGAAGTCAGGCTGAGTCAGTCATCCTACAACCTTGCAAACATCAACAGACAGCCACCAGCTGTGATGTGAAGCACAGCAGTCAGCAAACATTACAAGCTGATGTCATCTTTGATAGCAGTAGCTTTTTCCTCCTTATCCAACTTGATGGATTTGGGCATATCTCATAAACCTCATACACAAACCACCACACTGTGAAAAGCACTGGAGAAGGCACTGATCTGGAGAGCTGTGCTGATTGAGAGGGCAAAGTGAGAGAGCAGAGGTTGCTGCAGGCCACAGCTGACCACAAAACCTCCCTGCACAACTCACCCTTTAGGGCCGACCTGCTGCAGTACATCAGCTTGTTGCAAATCAGCACGGGGTATCACTTCCATCATCTCAGTGTGATTAATATCTCTATTGCAAATGGTATCTTCTGCCAAAATACTGACCATTTGTTTTTATACGTTTGGCAAAACACTTCTTCCTTTTATGGGCTTGGCCAAAATCAGCCCAATTTTTCAGGTTGATTGGGCATTTGGCAGTAATGCACCTAAATGGCTTTCTAGTGCCGTATGATAACTGAGCGTTGCCACAAGAAGATTTATGGTACAGAGCCCCAGGTAAGGATGCTCCATTTTCCTGCAGACTGATTAGCACTGTCTATTTCAGTGATTTAAGTGTTTTCTCAAAGAAGGCATTCCAAGAGCTGAAATAGATACATATTGTCAGCTTCTGGCAGTTTAAGTGCAAACAGCTGCCCTGAAAGCTCTGCGCCCTACCACAAAGAGATGAGCCTCCGTGAAAGCGAGTCAATCAAAGGAGATAAATCTTTGTGTCAGCTCCAATTATTGAGATACTCCAGTTAACTCAGGGAATCACACACATTAGACTGGCTTTAAATGCCCACGTGGTTGGGACTATCCCATTGCTCCTGGGAGGCAATTTCACTGTCTGACAAATCAAGAGGCTTTTCTCAGCTAGTTAATTCCAATTAAGTTTTTCCTCTCGATTTCATCCTACTATCCATTATCCTCAGTCAGCTACCCTTAGCAATTCCTCCCCTGCCATGCTGCTTGTGTTAAGAGTCCTGGAAATAGTGACATTATTACAAGTACCCGGTGATGAGACCCATGAGACCTCCTAGCACTACAGCCTCAGAGCAGACGGCTAAGGCCACTTAATCAAGCCATACGCTTTAATTTAAGCAGATAGCTAACCTTCTCTTTGTTATTCTTTATGTGTTGTCTCTTTTCTTCTGAGAAGCTTTGTTTCCTCTGACTATCCTAACCACAGACAGATACCCAAGTGTGAGGTGTGATGGTGCAGCCTTAGAAAAAGGCTGCTGCAGAATCAGCTCCTGCTATCCATCTAGAAGCATACAAGCACCAACATGCCGGAACACTGTGAGCAGAGGTAGCACAGTACAGAAAATGAGGGTTTTTTTTTTTTTTTGCCATACTGCTGTGTCATGAACTTTATATAAAATGTATTAAATAATTCCTTTCCAATAATTCCTTCAATAATTACTTGAAATAGATGGACTTTGTGGCACATTCTAAGGTCAGCACCAGATCATCTCAAAGAAAAACAGTTGTAAAGGCCAGTAGAATCAGCTATATATTTTCAGTAGATAATACTTTGAAAATGAAATTAATTAAAAACAAAGCAATTTTTTTTTTCAAAGTTCCATTTTCCCCTTGAATTTGTTTTCTAATGATAAAATTACATGCATCAAAGCTGAATTGCACTCCTGAAGCTATTTACAACCTGGCTGCACGCTGACACATCTTATGTTCTTGAGATGGGATGGTCACACCGCTCCCCAGCTCCCCTTCCTGTACCCACACTGCCACCTTTCTCACACTCTCAGGAAGAGAAACGTAATGAAAATAACATGTAAACATATTCCTCTAGCACAGGAAGTTCAAAGGTTTTTCCAAGTTTATTTCAAGAACCAAGAGGAATTCAGCTATTTTTTCCCCCCTCTCCTCAACACAGCAGTGAGCATCACAGGGCTGCATACTCCTTAGAGAAAAACCCCTCTCCCAAGAGCAGGAGGAAGAACAGACATACTGGCCTCAAGGAGCAGTCCCTACCCATGGGCCCTGATGGATGAGCCCACAGGTTCAGGAAGAGCTGGCTGTTGTCAGTGTGGCCACCCAACAACCTCTGACTGACCACTGTGACTTGGAGAAGTGTCCCACAAGGGCAAGAGGACCCAGTCAGCCTCGAATTGGAGAGGGAAGGTGATGAAGCAGCTAGTCCTGGAAACCATTTCCAGATATATGAGCAACAGGAAAACAATCACAAGTAGACAGCGTAGAATTACCAAGAAGTCATGCTTGACCAGGTTGGTAAAGCTTCAATGATGGAACAACCACATCCAGTTCTGTGGACTTCCCAGGGGGGGCATGGAACTACTGGAAATACTTCAGCAAAAGGCTGCTATGATGATGAAGAGACTGCAGCGTTTCCCATGTGAGAAAAAGCTAGGCGAACTGAGACTGTCCAGCCCAGGAAGGCTCAGGGGCATCTCATCAACACACAAATACCTGAAGAACGGAGGGTGCAAAGAAGGCAGAGAGAGACAGACTCTTTTTCAGTGGTGCCTAATGACAAGACAAAAGGTAACAGGCAAAAACTGAAACAGAGGAGTCTCTATCTGACCATCAGGAAGAACTTCTGTGCTGAGCAGACAATGGAGAACTGGCATAGTTGCCCAGAAAGCTTCTGGACTCTCCTCCTTCCATGAGCTTCAAAAGCTGCCTGGATGTCATCCTGGGCACCTGCTCTGCGTGGCACTACTGGAGAGGGGCTGGGCCAGAGGACACAGAGGTCCCTTCTAACCTCAATCAATTCTGTGAAGAAAAGTTTGAATCAGACATGCAGAAAATGTATGCAGAACTTAAAACAGTGTCTCATTCCAGCTGCCATCTCCTGAACCAGCTAGTCCTCTTTGAACTGCATTTCAGCAGCTTCATGTAATCATTAATAACATTTCTAATTGGCCACTGTATGATAATGCTTCATCTCTAGCATACTCATACCACATCCAAATTATTCACTGCTCCTGCTTTGAATCATGACCAATGACGATTGGACTAGATGATCTTGTAGGTCTTTTCCAACCTTGTTGTTCTAAGATTCTATGAGGGTACAGCCTTGGAGGAAGGAAATAATACAAAGGTGAAGATACCTGCAAAAAAGGACACCTCCTTCAGCCCTTCCAACTGCATGAGCAACAGAATAAACTGATTACAAAACCTGCAGGCATTTTCTCTGTCAGGACAGAGAAACACACTACTAAGAAAAAGAAAACTGAAAGAATTTCAGAATGATCTGTTTGTAACTAAACAGCCACTCTCAGCCCCTATCATAGGTACAGCAGAGAGCACCGAGCCAAAATCTGCCTGTGTTGCACAAACTAAATTCCAAAGGCACTACTCTGAGGTCATCTGAAATCAAATTCATAGAAGTGGGAAGAAGCGTTGCATAGATTTATACCTGTGATTAATTTTATACCACATGCCATCCCACTGAGATCCCGGGGATAAAATGTGTGTATGTTCAAAAGCCAAGGTTTAAGCTCTGACCCAGATTTACACCAGCGTAAGGAACAGCACTACATAGCCCAGTATTTGTGTTATTCAGGCCAAAGAAAGAAATGTACTGGCAGCTGTGAACAGTCTGAAAATCAAAATCCTGATGGGAAGACCTTCATGCAGAGGTTTAGCTTGTTATTGCAGCTGACTCTCTGCATATCCTTTATCTTTTTTTTTTTTTTTCCCCCCTCCTCTCAGAGATAGTGGACCTTAAATGCAAAGGGATAACATAGGTCAGGAGGAGCATTTATTATGGATGAGCTATTTTTCTTTCATGTTTGCAAAAACTGGCAGGAGTCCTTGTTTCAACTAGATTTCAGACCCATGGGTGATCTGGAATTTAACATTATTTATGTCTCTGTATATATAAAAAAAAAAAACAATGAAAAGGAAGCAAATTTAAAAAAAAAAATAATCAGAACAGAACTGAGGTCTGATAGCTTTCCTTTTTGGAACTATTCAATTCCATCTCCACCCTTGTCTTTGCTGAAGTCAGATGACTATTCCAGTGGTTTGAGGGCATTCTATATAGAAGTTAGGATATTCGTAGAAATTGGACAACGCATTTCTACGTTGTTTCACAAGCAAGGAGCATGAAATGTTTTACAAATTCCAGGAACTAACTTGCGTGGCAGCGCTCCTGCTGCAGGCATTCAGACTATCTGCTCACAGCCCTGCTGCATTAACTGTTGTGCAGAGATGTTGAACTAAATCCTTTGCAACACGGATTCAGAGATGGGCACCCTGTATTCTGTATGTGTACAGACAGGATCGCTGGGCACTGGTGAAACCCTGCTGCTGCTACCACTGAGGCCATGCTCCAGCCTCTCAATCCCCACCCGCTGCTTTTCATCAGGTCACAAGGACACACGGCCAGATGCTGCCTCCCTGCCTGCCCTGTGCAGTACGTGGTTTCCCAGCAGCCCACTCCCTGGCTCCAGGGAGCTTTCGGTAATATAAAAGTAACTGCTGAGTGCAGAGGAGAGCCACAGTTCAACACTCGACTTCCAGTGTTGACCGGATTTGCACCTTGCCAGAGAGGGCCATTCCTCAAGGGTGGGGTTGCAAAGAACGTTTTTAGGAAAGGTTTATTTGCGTTTGCATGTTCCCAAAGTGGTTCTAGGGCCAAACCCATCCTGGCTGCTTTTCTAAGCTGTATTTGCCATCAAATAACACACAAAACTAAGCAGCAAGTTCTTAAAATAGTCAGAAAACAGGTTTACTTTTTGCCCATGTTATTTCACAGAAATCTTCCGACAAAGTTAAGGAAAAACAGAGTTGTTTATGTGGGAATTGAATGTTGTTTCTGCATTTGGTATTAAAAAGAGCAATTGGTTTAAAGAAGTAGAACATAATGCATTTGTATTCTGTA
>JAOWBP010004313.1:3626005-3637666 GCA_028571105.1 Tragopan temminckii | reverse complement strand
AAGCACCCAGCACACACACGGCTCTGCTGAGCCTTGCTGCGTCCACAGGGCACACACACAGGGCAGGCAGAGCTGCAGTCTGGGATTCCTTCAGCCAAGAGAGATACTTGAAAGAAATCATGAGTGATACTATAAAAATAGACTCAAAATACAATTCTAGTTTAAGCGGCAAATATTATTTCAACAAGCCTAGTTTCAGATCTGTTAAGAACCCTCTTTAGAAGTGCTCAGTGTTTTATTTTTCTCCAGCGCTTCCCCTCAGAGCAGCAGCAGCGACAGGGCAGGAGGCTTTCTACATGCAAGTTTTATTTTGGTGAATGGCTTTATCCTCTGACACAGAAAAGACTGCTCCAACCCCAGTCCGTAATTCAAGTTACTGGAGAACAGCTACGCTGTTCGCAGCAAAAGAGCACTTTCTCCCCGTCGGGGAATCGAACCCCGGTCTCCCGCGTGACAGGCGGGGATACTCACCACTATACTAACGAGGAGTGAAGAGCAATCCTGTACTGTCACTCTTTGGCTGCACCGACAGCGGGCTGCTCACCCCGAAGTGACAAGCTGCTGCCTGTAACGCCTGCAAAGCTGCAGACGCGCATGTGACTGGACTATTACTGGTTGTCCCAGAAGGATCCACTTACCCAAATGAGAAACTGCCGGGCACCACACTTCTGCTCTCACAAGCTAGATGACTGGAAGGGAAGCACGTCCTCAGGTAGGGCCTTGCTGGGAAATCCACGTGAAATGCTAGGCTGTAATTAATAGATTGTAATGGAACGCTGATAACGGGCCATAAACTCAAAACAAAGCCAAATACTACACATAATATCAGTTCTACTGTTAGCAGCCAGCACTGCTTCCAGCTCAGTAACACAAACATTCTTTTTCAAACAGCAACTAAGTTTGTTACAACCAGATTCCCAGATAACTCCTCTCTCTCATGCCTGTTCCCCTGCTGCCTCCAGTCTTTTATTCCTCTGCTGTTGCCAGCTTCTGATAACTGCTCTCTGGCCAAAGCTCAGGGCCATCCATTCACCCTGATAACGCTCACCTCAATATTCCGCTCTTGTAAACAAAACAGGTTGGGTTCTGTTGAGCTGCGATCCCTAGTAACAAAAATCACAGGGAAGACGAAGTGCTCAGTACTTCTCTGCCTTAGGTTCTCACTTGACTTTGGAAAGGCCTTTGACATCATCTCCCACAGTCTGCTTATAGGTAAACTGGCGAAATATGGAAGGCAGAAAATTTACAGACTGACCAGACTAACAGACATGATTAGTCGTACAGAAAACACTCAAAATTTAATTTCCAAGTGTGACTCTTAAGTGTTTTCTCTTCCTTAATGTCACACTGATCATAGGCCATTTACCTTCCAGGTCTTGCAGAGTCTCAAGGCTGCTGACCAATATTTGCTCTGACTTGGTGTTTCCTCCCTGACAGTTGACGGAATTTATTTCATCATCTGCTTGAAATATGGAGTTTGTCATTTTGATCCTCTTTCATTTGAGCCTGTTCATGCAAAAATTGGCTGCAACCCTTCCTTCAGGCAGTGCTCGTTGCATAAGCTGTATTAGGGCAGAGAAGCGATACATGTCCTGTAGAATTACATAAAGAGAAACAATGAAGAATGCTGCAGTAAACCACAGCTAAAAGTTTCTCTCAGTCGCCACTGCTCAAGCCAGAACCTAAAGGGTAGAGAATGTGAAGTGTAGCACATGGCACACAGAGGTATCTGCCCCACATTTCGCTGAGCTGCTTATCAACTCAAACACGTTAATGAGAACTTCAACACTCAGCACTCTGTTTCCTTTCTGCATGGCAGTTTTACATCCTTAGCAGGAAAGGCACCTTCAGGAACTGCAGAGCTTTACTGGTTGAAAGAGGAATTTTTACCTACAGAAAGTTCATACTATTTCTTCTTCAACAGCTCACGACTTCACTGTAACAGACACTCTCACCGGACGCTTGCTGTCCAGCTTCTGGGGCCCACCAGCCAGTTACCACAGCTTCCTGAAAGCAATCGCTCTCAAGACTGTAAGGCTAAAACAGAGCCACCGCTGCCAGATGAACTCTCTCAATCACACACTCCAAAGCTGCATAAATGCTGTCCCCCAGCTGTGCCTGCAGACACAGGGCAGCAGTGGTGGTGCAGCAGCCCCGCAGCCGTACCTGCCTGAGCAGCCGTGCTGGCTGCACGCTGCCTGCTCCCTCTGCTGGATCCTGGCTGCGAGCTGGGGACGCCCCCCGCTGCTGTGCACAAGGCAACTGCTACCAGATGCTTCATGCTGCAGCATGGAATACTTGACAAAGACCTGCTGACGGATAGAAACACCTTTAGAGCAAAGGACTTTCACTCCGAGACCAAGATGAACTTCATTTTTAATCTGCGCTTCTAAAAAGACAAACGTTGAAAGGATTCTTAAATAAGAGGTTGACATTTCTGTGTCCAAGAAAAAAATTCTGTACAGCTGGCTGAATAAGAGGAAGTCACTTCTTCCATAGAAACAAATTATTTATCTCACCAGTAGATAAGATGGAAATAATGCAGCTGACAGAACTGACCTGGAGGCCTGGCCTGAGCTCACAAGGATGTGGTTCAGGACCCCAGCTAAATGCAACTGACTTCTACAAAATCCTAGGGTACGACGCTGAAAGAAGCACGTCACATTTCTGCATTAAAAACAACGCACTCCAAGCTAATCAACACACCACAAATCTGTAGAAGAATCTGTATTTCTTATAAGCTTCTCTCCGCATGGCTTTGGTGCTGAGTTCTTCAGGGCAGACTCCATGGAGATACGATACAGAATGGCATTTTCAGTGTTTCATCTTTGGCAATTTAAAACTAAGACTTGTAGTTTGGAGAGCTCAAACCTTCGTCAAATGAACCCTGAAGCACAATCCCTGACCCACCAAGACCATCACAACATGAATTACTAAAGTGCTTTGTGGCACAAATGTCAGTCCTGAAAACTTCTTGCCTGTTCAAGACAGTGTAATTTGGCTTTATTAAAACATAAACAAAGGAAAACTTCAAGAGAGGCTAAATGACAGTTTATAAAGACACAGTGTATTTTATTCAACAAGAAAATATAATTCTGAGTGATTTGAGTATGTCTAACAGTATGTGATCCCAAGTTCATTTGGAAGGCAAGCCTAAAATTATTTAGGGCATGAAATGTTTTGAAAAACAAAATGAATTTAAGAAATACAAAGTGAATGCTTTTATTAAAGGAGAGAAAGCCACGAAAACCATGCCAGTCCCTTTCCTTGACATGAAATGTTACGTAATAACCTCAGTATCAACCATCTCAGCAACTGCAAGTGCTAAAGGAAGAAAAAACCCACCCAGAAACCCCACAAAGACCAACAAACAACAAACAATTTCAAGTTATTTATTAGGAAAAGACAAAGTACTGTTTCAACATTCATACAGAATGACTGCTAATAAAACCAGGAAAATGAACTGTAAAAAGTAGGCCCATCACAGAGGAGTTGCCTGATGACAAAGTAAATGAAATGCAAACTTCATTCATGCAAATAAGCAGTAAAGAGTTATTTACAGGTTTCATGGGATGCTTTACAGCCTTGGCCACATTCAGGGCCCAATGAAATTATTCAGTGACATAATAAAGGGTCTAATCTGTACATTCAATAATGAGAATCTATAAAAAGAAATAATTTAAACAATTTACAAGAGCTGCATTACAGATGGCATAAAGGTATCATTTACAAGAGCTATATTAACAGGTGACACAAAGGTATTAATCAGTCATTTATGAATAAAAATTTGTAGCACATTTTTCTATCACATCTTCAGTGTCAGAACAGTAAACAAGAAAGAAAGTGGAGACATAACATGAGTGCAATGTCATAGAATAAGGCAACTTAACCAAATGGCTCTTGAGAGAACTTCCATCCTACAAGGGGTTTGCATTTTACAAATCTGCCTGCTCATTTTGCTAAGCATCTAAAACAAACACCTGAAGACAGCAATTGGTCATTAGCAGGCCTGTGTATGACAGGAAAGTCAATGGAAAAATCAAATACTCAAGTGTTAAAATGCCAAAACTCATCAGAAATGTAAAAAAGCCCTCTATATCCTATAACATCAAAACACTAATTTCCATGTTCTAGATGCTGTTAATTTATTATTTCTCAAAATACTAGTTCCTTAGTCTTATAATTATTGTTTGTACTGCACAGCCTGGAACTAACACACCAAAGTCTGTATTTACAATGCTCTCAAACTGATGCTAGAGAAATTGTGAAACACTAGTAATTTATAGCATGGATTAGCAATTGATACACCATATTCCAGTTTATTTTACAGACGAGACGAATTAACGCATTTCATCTTAAATGGTATTTCTGCATTCCTTCAAAAACTTTCCCAAATGCTACAAGGAATGTCTGATTTTCTTGATGTTTTAGCAGAAAACAAACGCTGATCCTGTTCTGCTATCTGCTTATAACAGGTACAACGACAAAAGAAGCCTGAAGGTAACACTGAAATCTTGCAATGAAAATGATCCCTACCGTAATGCACAACCGGAATGTCAGGAGCCTTACAGAAAGCAGCACGAGAAGCTAAACCCTGTCTGTTTTAAATCTCTCAGAAGGACCAGGCTGTACATAACTTATTGACAATTTCTATTTAGAATTTTTCTCTTTCAACAAATGATGCAGCACCAGCAGGAATATGCAAAGTAGCATGACTGTGTTCCCCAGGCAGGAGGCCTTGAGGCCAAATCCTGTTCACTCATTTCAAACAGCCCCAACTTAAGAGAATTATCTACTTCAGTAACTAAAGAGAGCAGGACTCGGCACTCAGTTATGCTGACTTAGACTGCTCCAACATATTCCATTAGCACACAAATAATTACAATTACATTACAGCATCTTTTGAGATGTTTTCACAAAGTGTGAAATACATTTTTACAAATGTTTAATATATTTTGCATGTGTGATGTAAACAAAAGTAACTAAACAGGCTTTTTTTGCAGACTTTAATACAAGAAATTAATAACATTCTATCTCAAATGGCAGAATACTGGCAATGTACTTTGGAATATATTAATAAAACTCAAAGAATGCAAGTGGACAATTATCCCTCCATGCTGTGCAACAAAGCGGGTTTTTTTTTTTTGTCTCCTGTGGTCACATCTGAGGACTTAAAATAATTTGTCCATTTTATTTACAATGATCTGAACTATTCTCCCTCTCACTGTGTTAAGCGTTAAATACTAAAATCAAACAGTAACTAGATGTGTCAAGTGTCTTCCTAGCTCTGCACTGTAATCAACAGGTCTTGGTCAAACTCTTCCAGTCTGACCCACAGTATTTCTGGTTAGTTTTTAACCTAAGAACAGCTCTATTACACACTCGGTGTCTTTTAAGCCTATATAATAATAATTAGAAAAAGGATATAGAAATCCCTGGCACTAGGAAAACACTGACAAGGGAAAGAACTAACCTCGGGATATGTGCAAATGGACTTGGGATAAAAAGCTGACCAGCTAAACAGAACTACACTGATCCTGAGCTCTGTTCTGAACTCAAGCAAACTGTTGCCTCAGAATTACAGCCAACCTGTTTCCAGATTGTGAACAGTGAAAGCGATGTTTAAAATGTGGTTTGAATGAATGTAGGCATTAGCGTAAGTTACAGACTGAATGTCTAAGATATCATCTAGTCTTCAATAAGCAGAGATTTACGCCAGAAAAAAAAGATACTGGTTAGTTTCAGATGTTAGAACCTCACTGTTATTCTGAAAGATTTAAGAATGAGAAGCTACTGCAACTTACTTGAAAGTAGAAATTTCCTGAAGACCTATACTGGTTAGAGACAAAGCGTTAGTAATTAATCCTTAAAGGCAATATAATCACCTTGCAAATACACTCAAATGCAAGCAGACATCTCACAGTAGTACTGAAGGAACATTTATTCCACTATGAGAAGCCAGAACTGAACTTTTGTTCTTAATGTGCAGGCTGGGAGCAAGTGTGGCATAGAAGGAATGAGATCCTGCTGTCTCAACTCTGAAATACAAAAGGAAGTATTCTATGACGTATCAGCTTAATCACACAGGTGCTTGCTCATCCCTATGGAAAGACAGGCAAAGATCTTCAGAAGGTACAGCAGACACCCAAATACCCTTTAAAATCTGGACCAAACCAGAGTAACTATACCAATGTTGCTTCTCTCTGAACTGTTAATTTTGAGTCTCTATTAAAAAAATAAATTGAAATAGTACTTACACTGAAACCTCTGCTAAGATACGTTCACTCACGTTTACTAAATATTCAAAGTGGATTGTAGAAAAAGTTCTCTTTTTGTTCAAACTGCTGTTAACCTTTGTAGAACTGGAACGGTGAAGAAGGTTAAGATTAACAGCCATGCCAACTTGGGATAGTTTCGTATCAAAAACTTCTTTGGCCAGAAAAAAAAAATCTAATATATTTTCTCATCTGGATAAAAACCAGTACAATTTTTAGGGATATACAGATAGAATAAAACTGTGCGTTGAATGGCTAAAAAGGTCAAGCTAGAGAGAGACAGAAGTGCAAAGGCACTACCCCAAGGTAAGGGCTATAGAGATGGGCAGCCCAAAAGCTGATACAGTTTTTCTGGCATCTCCAGCTACACTGAATAGAAAAGATCATCTCCATGGCTGATAAAATTATCTGATAAGCAACACTGGTCAAGAAATCACATGGATTAAGTAGTACCATCAAAATTGGCATTGTACGAACAACTTAAAAGGCACTTGCATGGCTGATTGAGTTGAAAGCAATTACACATTCAAAATGAGTTGTATGTTTTGCTTTAGAAGTATCAGACAGCCTTCCTTTAAAGCAGTTCTACTTAAGAAAAGTAGCCCTGAGAAAACCCCAGACATCCTCTACTGCTTTACATTAAATCAATTCGCTCTAAAGCAGCTTGAACCCATTAGCTTTGTGGAAGAGAAACAGCAAGCATGAAAGTAAACAGCAAAGACTGGTGAAAAGCAAGTTACTTGAGTTATCTGTACAAAAGATACAAGCCTTTTCAGCTACTTTAGAAGAGAATTTAGGTAAGACAACTTTAAGGCTTATCTTGCAACTACTTATGAAGCCCAGCATTACTGGTGGTGGTTGAGTCAACCTTTGGAGACTCCAGTAACAAGTTCTAAGTTGAGAGAAAATGAGACAAACCAAAAGATGCGGCTTAAATACTGCATCCCTGGGCTTCACAGCCAGGCTTGAAAACCTGAAGGAATGAAGTAACGATTGTGCTGATAAAACAAGCAAAAGGAAGCAATTGTTTTTTCGCGAGCTCAAGAAAAGGAAAACAGAGGTAGAGCACGCCTTTTCATTCTCACAGTGGTTTCTATAGAGTACTGCTATTCCATAATTACTCCATTAATTTATTCTGTAATTGCCCAATTAACCTTAAAAATGTATTTTAGGTCGTACCAGTTTCAAATGGTTTAAATTAACCATGGTCATGGTCATTAAGTAACCATCTCCTTCCTACACGTGCTTCTTGTTAAAGAGAACAGATACTTCCAATTACTGCTTCAGTAACGGCATGAGAAGTGAAGCAGCAGCAGATAGCTTAAAGGAACTGTTTTTAATCAAGCTGCAGTGTGCCTTAAAATACTTTGCTTTGCAAGGAAAATAAATTTTCAGGAGGCTATCACAACATTCAGAAAAATCTTTTTTTTTTTTTTTTAATTTTAAGTTTTGCAGCCCAATTGAGGTCACTTTCTATAGTCAATCAGAACTTATAAATGCTATGCACCATTACTTTTAAGACACTACAAAAGCCGTATTCACCCATTTGCTGAAGTGCTCTGAAGAGCATTAGATTGGTTGAATTGTGAGTGTGTATTTTAACATCTAGCTTGAAATATCACAACAAGCGCAATGGAAACGTGGTATGAGCAGTAGGAAAAGCAGCAGCAGATGAGCTGTATCTGAGATTGGCATTGGGCTTAACAAAGCAGCCACTGTAAGTTACTGTCTTAAAGGAAGACAGTTTGTTTCCTTTTTAAAAGCAACACAAAAAGAACAACAAAACCCCTCGCAGTGTTATGACAGGGCTCTGAAATTAAATGAAGGACAACTGAAAACTGCACACTGAGCTGTCAAACACACTGGGTGGGTGTGCCTGTGAATACAATGCAGCCATGCTGTGGAATACTTGAGCAATCATCAGTTCTAAAAACACGATGAATCCCAACACAAATGTGTTCTACTTCGGTTGCTCCTCATGCACTTATAGGAAATAACATTAAAATCATATCTTAAATTTGAGTATTTTTTTAGTCCACAACAATCTCCTTTCAAGTCTAAGATCTCATGCCCTGCTTCAGGACTATGCTTATTGCAATAATAACAACTGTAAATTGGAAAAGTACACAGGAAAATATTGAAAGATCAGTTCCAGAGTATGGAGTTTATCCCAAGGCCACAGTCTGATGAACAGTTCCATACTGTGAGTGCACCACATATTGTACTTCTAGTACTGCAATACAACCTCTGATGCTGTCCTCAACTTTCAGAGCACAGACTCAAATCCAAAAGCAACCAAGGAATCTTCCACGTTGAACGTCTCCTGAGGCTGATTAACTCACAAAATTACAGAGGAATCAGATTTTCAGTACAGTAGGGTGGCAGAGAAAATTTCCAAATCTCCATATAGATGAGCCAAAGCATCAGAATTGTAATGTTCCATTTCCAGTTTACTTTATGAGGACTTAACTCTCGCAGGCTTTGTGGTGCCTATACAGGTTATGATGTACAACGTCAGAATTTACGAGGCACCAAGAAAACCCCCAGAACAGATAGCGTTATTTTTGGAAGTCACATCCCAGAGGGAAAATAAAATAAATCAGGCAAACCTTCAAATAAGCGAAGAGGGCAGGTATGTATATTCACCTGTAAAATATCAACTGCTTACTCTGCTGCTTTGGCTGATTTTCTGTTTTTACTCTTCCCACTGAAAAACAGAGCATTAATAATACTTCCATTGACATAAAAACAGTGTAATTACTATTGTCACTGTGGGAAACAATTGCCTACGGTCTCCTCATTTTGTTGATACTACCATACTGTTTTTAAGGTTGTGTACTCAAGGGAAATTGTGCTCATGCTGAAGTATAACCAGTAAAAATCATTTTTCGTTCAATGATATACAAAACAAATAGGCTTAATGCCTCAGGAGGAAACGGGCAATATTTTAGTACAGAGCACTTGGAGAGTTGGCATTCCTTCTTCCAGAAGCTTGTTTTTCAAGGATGTATTGCATACTGAAAGTTCAATATTGGCTACCTGAATTAATGAACACAAATGATATCCCCAAATATTTCACTTTTAAATGCCCAACGGAGTAAAAAACTGCTTCCTTATAATGGCAATATTCAGTAGCTCATCACTTTTTCAATTTAAAAAGTTACAGAAAATCTGTTATTTCCTTTTCCCCTCCCCAGATTTAGTTCCCATTGCCAAAAATAAGTGTCGTCCAGGTGGAAAATAGTTCAGTGTAGTGACCTCTTGAATCTCAACTGAAATTAGGCAGCCCAAGAAGAGCACCAACAGCTCCAAAGTAGCCCTGTTCAAAACAAACACAAATTTAAGGGTCAGTCATGGCATTATCCGCTTTCATTCATATACTGCAATGATAACAAAGCACCTGGTGGGCCAATGCTACAGAAAGAACAACATCCACTTAGTACATTATCTGTCACGTTTCTCATTAGAGCTTGAAACAAATATTTTACCATTGTTATTGGGCTATTACTGCAGATACTGGCATGAAGTCTGACCACTGCCAGTCTCTCAATAAGCTACAAATGAAAGCATTGTGAGAACTGACCAAAGAGGTAGAAATCTAATTGTGGCAGATCAGCAAATTGAGGACAAAGATTGCCACCCTTGCCAAGAAGCTGTATGTCCCAGCTGTCAGACTAACACCAACTGTCTGTATGTTAACTAACACAGTTCAGCTCTTTCAGCATTACATACTGATCTAACTGCAGAAGCTGCTGCAAAGCAGATGAGTCACAGAGAGCAGAATCACTAGAAGAAAAATGTAACAAGTATCTGTGGTGGTATGAAAGCAGCCTTGATAGAAAACAATCAGAACTTTCAGGACTGCTCAAGTTTAATTGAGAACAAACTACTAAAAACCCAAACAAACAAGTAAAGGCTGTTGAACCTTAGTGCAAATCTTTACATTTCTTGTACCTCCCCAAAGAAATCTGTAGCATGAACAAAAATGGCCCACACAGACTGAAGCACTTCCTTCCCTGGCTGAAAGAGCTGTTCCCATAGAATCAATGCAGTCTGAGAAATCCTGTCTGATTTTCAACATTTACTCAAGTGTCTCAGGATATCACACATAAGTGTGTAGCTGCTTAATACACGCATTTTTAATTAGTGGAAAAACAACACATCACATCAGTGTACTACAGCATACCTCATGTTCTAGGAACAAGGCCTTCAGCTGGCCTTTCGACCAGTAATCCAGTGCATACGCAAGAAGCTTCATTGACAAAGTATTCACACGTAAAAAATTGCCAACAAACACAACTCTATTTATTTTCTAAAAAGAACAGAAAAACAGCAAAGGATTAAGTCTGCTCAACACAGCAGCTATGAAACAACACTATCTCAAGCAAGAAACCTGTTCCACAATTAAAACACCTGCGGAGAAAGAACAGTCCAACATTGAGGAATTAAAGCTCTTAAACTTACAGAGTAGCACCTGTGTTTCAAATTATGCAAGCATTCTCTGTAACTAAGCCAAAGAACCAGACAGACCAGAAGTGAAATTAAATGACAAAAATACTTGGATTTGGAAGAGAAGACTCAGTGCCTTCATAGCCCTGTACAATGCTGCTTGATCCATATGCAACAAGGCAGCACTGTAAAGAAGCCGAAGGCAGCAAGACAGATGTTCTTTTCATCTTCAGACCACAATATACGTCAGTGTAAGATGAGGCTAAGACTTACACACATACTGCAAATGAGCTGTGAATTTTAATCAAATTAAATATAAGGACATAAAAAACACGTGCTTTTCCCCATTCACTGAAATACATCTGACATTAAGTGGCAGCAACATTAAACACTGATTTAATGATATGAGAAAGAGAATCAAGGAAAACTTAATTGCATTAAGGGTGTTAGATGAACACTTGTATCCAGGCTGTGACAAAAACCAGTATGGCAACTCCACATACAGCCAGAAGACTAAGATGCTACCATTTTTTTGCTACCCTGATTAGTTCACAGTGAAGACAAAAACATTCTGTTAAGCTAAACTAATCAGACATAATTCCATTTATAGCTGAAATATGAATTAAATCAAATTCTCATCTTTTCACATAATCAGCTCATGATATTAGTTTGTTGATCTACATCAACCAAGTCTCCTACATAAAATGATGAGAGCAGCTAAGAAGGCTGTTGAGATTTCTAAGACTATCACCCCACAGATTTTAAGCAGAGCTCTTAATACAGTTGCTCTCAGACTTACCTAGGAGAGCTGTTACTAAACCTTGCCTCATTTAAAGTTTGTTGATAATCAGCTAGGAAATCTCTGGTGTTTAGACGCACTAAATATATCCTATGTTTAAATTTTAGAATTTTAGAATTAAATATTCTTTCACAGGTT
>JAOWBP010004313.1:3510191-3590692 GCA_028571105.1 Tragopan temminckii | reverse complement strand
AGGCAGTGCTGGGGAGCGGCGCGGGGTGGCTGCGGGCTCCGGCTCTCCACGCTGCTTAGACTGGGACAGGCAGCTTTCCAGGAGAGGATTGTGGCAGACACATTCCTGCAGTGAATTACCCCTCAGCTCAGTCTTGGAGCACTGAAATCCCACTTGTCCCACTAGGAATTTCCTGCCATTCAAGGAAGCACTTTGTGGAATAATAGCACTCTTAGAAAAACAAAGCAGAAGGTGCCAAAAACCTCACTTCTCTCCAGTAAAGCAGGTGAGATGTGGAAGCTTGGTGAATTTCTAGGCAATCTTCGAACAGAAACCTAAACCATAATCCCACAGTACATAGTACCAATACTAGATGTGCAAGAACAGCAAACAAAACAGCAATCTTGCTTAGCCATAGGGACCTGCTGCTAATGAAACAGAAGAAATTGGAGATGGCTGCTTTCCTTTTCGTATCTTCTGATGTAAGTTTTGCAGAGTACTATGGCTCTATCCAAAGAACTGCTGGCATGGCATAAGCATCCAACCCTCTCCTGGCCCCTATTCTCACAACCCACGCTGCCCTCTGGTCTGCCTCTGAGTAACTCTCTTTGTGTCATACACAAGAAAGAGAAATGCACAATGAAATACACATGGAATAAACTCTGAACTGCACCAAAACCAGTGCAGTTGCTCTGCCTGTCCCCTGCCTGGGTGACGGTTGGAGCTGTGAGTGGGCTCAGACACAAACTGCTAATGCTTTCAGCAAAGAACTGGGGGGAAAAAACCAAACACAACACCAAACCACAGTCAGCAGTAAATATCCTCTATCAGGAAAGCATATTCTTGCACAGAGACAAGCCAATCTATTAATCTAGACAACTTATCTCAGAAGGGTAATTTGGCAGGCAAGACTGTTGGCAATCAATAAACCCATTCGCTTTGCTCCAAGGAGTATTTGGAGAGGTATAGGGGTCAGTACAGAGTTCAGCATGCTTTAGGGAGCAGTGGAAATGGGAACAGGAAAGGCAGTATGGTTTGGGAGAATAACTGCATATGGGAAATGATTCTCTTTGCTTCATCTGATATGATTCTCAAAGCAAATTTGTTCTTGGGAACACTACTTTCTGAACACACCTGAACTACGAACTAGCCACAGACTAAGAGACATTCCCTTCCTGATGGTGTGCCGCTGCAGCTTGGCAGAGCCCCACAGGCCTCCTGCTCCTGGAGGGCAGCACTGTGCTGCAGGGTGTGGCACGACCCACCAAGATGTGGCTTGGATCCCCCTTTCCATGAAAATAAGGGAACATGAAAAAACAGCAACAACCTCAGGGGAAGACAGACAGGCAGAAAGCAATTCCTGCCAATTTAAGCTAGTTACAACAGTGGTTGCCTACCAGCGTGGCAGCCAGACCCAGCCAGAGCTGATGAGCATAGTGCTCAGAGCATCAGTGCTCCATCCACATTGCCAGCCAGGCACTCAGGTGGGCTGAGTGGAGCACTTCCCTGCCTGAAGCCTGGTTTCATTAAGTGCGTGATCTCCCTCACCAGCACGGAGCTTTGCAACGAGATGGCCAACATGTCAGAGGTCTGACAATGGGAACAAACAAGGGCTGACCCCACAGATGACTGCCACCACTGACCTGATGTCAAGTGTAATTTGTTCTACAGACGACTAGCTGAAAGCAGCCCTGCTAAGCCAGCCCATTAGGTTTGCTCTGCCTAACACCAATCACTTTGTTTTGTCTGTGAGAGACAGCTAGAAAGCAGAAGGAAAGACAGTGTTTATAACTCTGATTTCATGGAAGTTAAAAATAATAATAATGAAAAATACATGCAGCCCGCAACAGCCCCCGCTAACAGAAAGCAAATGTTGCAAGAAGCCAGCGTGTCTGTGCTTGGTGCTGCTCTGAAAGATTTCCCAGACTTCCCATACAGCTCTTCTGCAGCCTTTCCTTGCCCTGAAAGCCTTTCAGCAGGTGGCTCCACAAGTGTGGCTGTCCTGCTGCTGGGATCCAGACATTACATTTGCAACAAGTGAACAAGTGTCTGTCGAGGCCTTTTCTATTTTAAATATTAAAAATAGTTTTATAAATCATTAATATGACTTATTTCTGTAGCGGAGGAATGTGGAGCACAGTTTCGCTGGCATAGCTTGGCCAGCTCCCCCCTGCCTGGTATCATCTTTTTTACTTAAATAATCACAGTTGAGTTTCTTGCAGCAAACTGTCCCAGTGGGGAACTCAGGAGCATTTACACAATGGAGGAACAGTGCTCTATATCAAGCTCAGCAGCATTAACATGTGATTCCCTACCACTGCAACATTTATCAGGACAGCACTACTGCGAGGCCGATTGCTAGAAGGAAGCTTTGATAAGGCAGCTTTTATCCAATGGGTTCACAAATTCTTGAGCGTGTTTTCATCTATGGGAGGTAAACAAATTGTACAGGAAACAGAAAACTTTGCAGGAAGAAAATGTATTATGTAATTGCAAAAGGTTGCTGAGTGATAAGGTATGGGGCATAGCTACAAATGAACAGTGAATAGCAAATGCCAAAATGGAAAAGCAGGTGTGTGCATGTTGGTGCTCCTGCTTTTGGGGCTGTAATTGGAGGTGTGTAACTGTGCGTATGAGGCGCTCCACTGCTAAGGATTACCAGAGAGTGCCATTTGTTCAGCTGTATGAGGACGTTAAGTTTTAACCATCTGCAAGTGGCTTTGATGTACAGCATAGCAACAACCATAAAATTGCTAGAGGTCTATGCATTTACGACAATAGCATAAGCTCCAGGTAACTGGGAGGAGGTCACTCTGTAAGCTCACTGCTGGGAAATGACTCTTGAAGTTTAGCCAACCAACTTTATTCATCATAACCACGGGTCTTCTAGTTCCCTTCTGCAGACCATCCTCCTGTGTCCTCTCCTCACCAACACTTGTGGCGTTGCAAAGTTATCTCCTTGCTGCACAGCACAGCACCTCAGGCACATTGTGAACAGCCAAGTCTATAACCCTGCGCCATCCAAAGTCTGAACTCTGTCAATCACCAGCTTTGCAATTGCAATCTTGAAAGGAAAAAAACATCAGAAACCCTTTCAGAGCAGCAGGCCTTCAAAGCACAAAAGGCCAGAGTCATGGGAAGAATAATGAGCAGATCATATTTTGCTAGCAGAATTTTAAACATGAAATCAAACAAGAGCAGGAACTGTTCTGCATGGGAACTCTAGGGGCTTCAGCTCGTTCTCTTCCTTGACAGACAGATTCTGTTACTGCCCACTGTGACGCTTTCTTCATAAAACACCCTCAACTCCCCTGTGTCTTGCACAGGAAATTTAGAGAGATGCCATGGAGGGGTGTCACAAAAGAGAAGCAAACGTGACACCTCAAGTCATTCCTGGCTCTGCAGTGGGGTTACCTTTCTCACACAAGTCTACCCTGGGCTATGAAGCACTGTCTAAGCTAGTACAAGAATTTAGATGCTTTGTGGAGAAAGATGTTGCCGCTTCTTGAGTACTTTAGTGGAATGAAAACTCCTCATGTGAGAGAATTGGATTGCTCCATATCCTCCCCCTGAAGTCCCTGCTGTGAGAACAGCCAACCCAAGCTGCCAGAAGAGCCACCTGGGATGCAGCAATGACCCAGACCAGACTCCCACCTATCCCTACTGTTCAGCTCAACTGTGTCCTGACTTAACACACCTCTATCAAACATTGTGATACTGCCTTACCCCCCAAAAAATCAAACACCTCTTGTTCATCACTGCCTAGAACTGACATGCCAGGGCACCTGCAGCAGAAGTCTCCCAGTCACTGCTATCTGACGACAGGAGTGAGCTACCCTTGACTGCTGATACAGGTTAGCAAACACATTTCTCAGCTCTCTTAACAATTAGGTAACACTGAACATTTACAATTCCACTGTGAAAAGCCTTTTGTTATCCTCGCCAGTCACCAACTTGCAAGATCCTCAAGGCCATCAAAGCAGATGAAACGTACTGAAAAAGATATGAACTTGAAATTAAGAGGATTTCTGGTATCCTATAAATAATAAGTCTGATTCTATGCAACCATGGGTTGACAGCATGTTATATATCAGTACCTATTCAGAAAAGTCTGTCTACTTTGGAATAAAAATGTTTGCTGATAAGGGAAAAAACACCCAGAGGATGAAAGCAAGAAGAACGAGGACAGTTGCAGATACAAGGCAGAAGAAAGGATTTATAAGTGTTCACGTAATTTCGACTTTGTCAAGACTGATCTTTTCAGGTATTCCTCTTTGTCTCATGTGTGTATTTCAAACACAGGAAAAGTTTAGCTGGAAGGAAACCAGTATCCAGCCTCAGGCAATGATTAGTGAATCCATTTGGAGCAGCACACTTATCTTTGACAGACAGTGAGATTTCCAGGAGTCAAATTTATTGGCAGCTGTCAGAGACTGGAAATTTACAGCCCAAATCGTACTGAGCCTGTCCTCCAGCAGGCACAGAGATACTGGCACAACATCTTCAGAATCTTATTTTCTCCCAGCCTGGTCTGAGGGTTCATATATATAATTTTATTATCCTTTGCTCTCTCTCACATGTGCAAAACTTATCTCCATATCATTTATGTGATTGCATTACCTACTGCTTTACCAGGAAAGGCTGGGGCAGGCAGGCAGGCAAATTGACACAGCACTGCACAAAAGGCAAACTGCTGTCTATTCAGTTAACTCTTTAAGATCTATTTCAGCTACTAGACAGGAAACACCAGACTATCTATTCACGTAGGAATGACACATCAATACCAAATGTAGAGGCTGATTAGCTCTGAGGATGAAGCCAATTAAAGAAAGTGCCTCAATACCATTGTACAGAAGACAGATAGTGTGGAGGAGAAGGTGCCTCTCACGTACCTGAAGCCCTGAGGACAGACGCAGGTGTAGCCATTGACTGCATCTACGCAGACAGCTCCATGGCGACACTTATGGCCCACACAGTCATCATCATCTATTTCACAGTGTTTGCCACTGTAACCAGGCAAGCACTCGCATCTGCAATACAAGAAGATTGCTGTTAATAGCTTGTTTCAACATTCACAACAGCAGCACACACAGGCAACAGAGCACCAATCTGATTTGAGACAGAAAGGTGTTAGCTATTATTCCTGGAAGCATTAAGCACAATTCCTGCCATCAGAAACGCTCAGGTGCCTCCCATCTGTCTGCATCTGAGGTTCTGCAATCTGCTTATGTTCCAGCCAAGCAAAGCAATACCATACTACTGTTTTTTTCTCAGCCAAGTCTGGGGAGAATGGTTATGGTATAGTGGTCTCCCTATGGTGTTAAAGATGACAACAATTCCCCTAACCTTACAGACTCTATATTCAGCAAGGGCAGTTGTTCTGATGTCTCCGACGATGTGAGAGTGCAAAACAGTTTTGCCTATTTCCATGCTGCTGTTTGAGATTGGCTCTGTGCAACTACATAGAGTACAGTAAGCTTCCACCTCCAAAATGGAAGCAATCTGCAAGCAAACCATAAAACTCAGCAAATGCAAAGAAAAAGACCATCAGTTGTGAGCTCTCCACCTGCCCGTCATCCATCCGCATGGATGTAAATGTTGCTTCAGCTGGTGAAAGTTACCTCTGAAGTGTGCTCTTTACAATGGGAACACTCAGATAAGGCACATACCTGCCCCTTGTGGGGCAATGCCATTCTCAAAAGCATCACCTTTTAGATCAGTTTGTTATATGAAGGTCATGTCACTATTTCTGTTATAAGCCTCGCAGATATTTACAACCTGACAATAGGAAATGCATCCCAAAGTCTCTGAGTTGGAACGGACTTTTTGGGATAGCTGAACAGCCTCTTTCTGAGTCTATAGTGTAGACAATGTTTAGTCATGAACACGTTTTAGTTCACAAAGCACATTTCACTACCCCCAGCTGGATTCTGCTGCACATCTGGAAAACAAAAGGCATATCACTTAAACCAAAACAAGGGAAGAGCTGCACTTCAGTAATAAAAAAGAGGTCTGTGCTCTTGCCAGAGCCCCTTGTTTAGATCTGTGAGCTTGTCACTGTGAACTGGAAGAGCTCACAAATCATAAAGTCAAGGGAGGTGGCATCAGCAGAGATACCACTGTGCCACTGATCTATTCTGCTGCCCTTCTGCTCCTGCCGCCTGCTGGCAGCCTGGCAGGGTGGGAACAGGTGGAAGCTCCTTGTGGGAAACCTCTTCAGAGGAACTGTGCATGTGGGAGCTATCAAGGAAAAAGATACTTCCCCTTTCCAAGCAACAGTCATTGTGTGGAAGTTGGTTCTGAGTGGTGTGTTCTGGCTGCCAGCCACTCCCCAGCTCATCCAGGCAAGGCAGTGAGTTATCTCTGTGTGGGGCAATGACTGATGAACAGCTGCCACAGCTCCAGCACTGAGAAGAATGTGACCCCCAGACTCCATTTTGTTCATAATGACTGGCTAAAAAATGACAAAAGAAGGCAGAGCCTGTTAACCTGTGGGCTATAGAGGGGTAAAGCTATGTAGATGCACAGGCTTTCCTTTTCCATCCTTCCTCTGGGAAAGCCCCCACCATGACCCTCTGCAGACACAGGACGGTTGATGTTCCAGCTCTGTTTGTCTGAATCGCCTTTTTGCACCTTGGTGGCTCAGGGAATACTGTGATTAACATAAAGGAGATGACAGTACAGAGGAAAAAGGAAAAAGTGTGATTTCTCCAAACTATAAGAAGTGTGCAGCACTTTTTGGCAATTTCAGTCACACCTGCAAGCAAACAATGTCAATCAAAAGACTCTGGGTGGAAGGGGGTGAATTGGCAGCATTTAATCCTGTTGCTTTTTATTGATCCCTGCAGTCCTAATATAAAGTGATGTAATAATGAACGATGTGCAGTGCCTTATTCAGGGCTGCCATGCATCAATTTTATGATGTGTATTGGCTATCTCAGTAATGACAGAACCACCACTTTTCTCTGCAGGGCTGCATTAAATCAGCATTTTAAGCTGTCAGGTAATAATTCCAAGCTTTAGAAAAATAAAGTATATTTATACCATGCTCCAACATCACTATAGTGAATGGAAAAACATGCTCCTTTCTTGAAGTTATTTTTTTGAAGTCTTTTCATTGTGTTAAATGTTTTGTGGTTTTTTTTTTTCTTTTTCTTTTTTTTTTCATCTGGCATACAGAAAGCTCCTCCTCCTCTCTGGTAACAGCACAGTAAATATGTGAAGGCTGGAAGTGAGGAAATCCACCTACAATCTTAGCTTAAAAAGCCAAGAGTTTTGTGCAGCTGAACACACTGGAATAGTCCAGTTTGCTTCCAAGCTTGACTTTCCCTTTAGAAACACGAAATCTCTTTTGGGTCCATCATCTCTGAGCTCTTAGGGTGCTACATCTGGGCTGAAGCTACCAAAAATGCATGCATGGCATCTGGCGTTGAGAAGCAGCCGTGGAGCACCTCACCCAGCATCCTTCTAGGAACTCAAAGTTTTGTCCTCAGAGAACGATGACAACTTGGTGCCACCCCTCTCCCACACAGCACTAGCAAGTGTCTGTGTATCAGTAAAAGTATGATGCAGTAAAGATGAAGGCAAATAAATGTTCATACTGAAGTCCTGCTAAGAGGGCAATCTACATGACCTAAATGACCATTTATCTCTTTTCTCAGTGACCATCCGACATCAGAACAACTGAAAACCTGTTTTCTGCTACAGCCTTGCAGTGATGGCAACATTCCCAGTATCCGAGAGCCTAAAAACACGTCTTGTGGTGTTCAAAATGTTGGCCTATCCAGTGAGATTTGCATCTGCATGCACTCAATGTCTATTGTATTAAAGCGGTGATTCATAGCTTCTATTGCAAGGCCACAATGGAATTTTCCTCCCCATATGAATATATAACTTGGCTTCCTATTTTTTCTCTCTTTATCATCTTTTCCTCCCTCTGTAAACTTGCAGGCTGACTAGTGCTGAACGGAGGACAGACAGACAGCCTGGAGTCTCTGCCACTGTGACATCCTTCAGTGGTGTGTGCCACTGCATGCCCAGGGCACAGACTGCCCAGTGGATGCTCATGGACAAGCTGAACCCACCATTAACCTTCCTGCCCTGTCAGCAGAGCAGAGGACTGACGCATGAGCCTGACTCATTCTGCATGCACTTTCACACTGCCCCATCACACACTAAATATACAGCACATCATGGGTCAGGGGATCAAACTGCTCTAAGAATCAGTGACAGCACAGGAACAGAGCTTGTTGTTTTGAATGAGACCCAACAGCAGCCACACATTGCTGCAACAGCTGCTGAGTGTTCTCAGCTATTTCTGAATGGTTTGGTGCAACTAAGGCATGCAAAAAAAAAGCAACACTGGGATAAATTTGCTTGCAAGGCTGGAAAGGCTCCCTTGCTTTTCAAGTCTGGCTTGTGAGAAAGCAAAATGGGACCAAACAAGCAAAGAAATTTTGTTTAGCATTCCCTGAACAGTAGGAAGAATAACTCAACAATAGTGGGAAGAAAAACACAACAAACAGTAGTAGAAAATACTTATGAGCATGATTATTTAGGCTTCTCCCAAAAGTTAAGGGCCCCACTGTGAAGGACACTTCTTTAGCGAGCAAGCAAGCAAAAGTATCTTATTTCCTCAAAGCATTTGAGTGGCAAGTACAAAAATACTTCCAGTAAGGGTAAACCATTCAGGACCACAATTATTTCCATCCTTACATATACCCAGTGATAGAAGGAAATCTGAGTTAAAAGCCTTTACCCTTAACATGCTTTAGCTACTCTGCATTAGCTAGGTATGGAAAAAAAAATGCTACAGACTATCTGTGTATCAGAACACACCAATTTTTCCAGTCTCTGTGTGTCATTTCAGGAACTGTCCTAATCATTTGACAGTTCCATCTTCCTTGAGAGTTGGAACCATTGCTATCTGGATACTCTTTATCTGAAAGCAAGGCTTGAGCTGTACAGACTGACTGTCTAGCACAGATTCAGCTACCCTCCAGACAGCCAGCACCACTGAATTTTTTTTCACTTTCTTTTACCTATTCTGAAATGCTCTGTGTCTGTCTTAGTGTCCATTATTCTGACACGCTGGCTGCTTCACAGGGCTTAGTCTGACCAAAGCTGCAGGTTACCAGGAAGCCCAAAGAGCACTGCTGCCCATCCTCAGACACACAGGGTGTGCTAGGTGAAGGTGTCCCTTACCAAAACTCCAGCCTTCCCTCCCAGAGGGAAATGAAGAGTCTCTGGGACAGCACTGGGGCTGTGAAAACAGCCTCAGAAGAAAGTGCAGAACACAGCTCACAGCTGCACTAAGACCTCTTGAATTTGTTCTCCTTTCTTACTGCTTTGATTCAAAAATCTTTCCTCCACAAGCTTTCCATACAGAGACAGACAACTGAAAAGTCTAGCTATTTGCTAAATTATTCTGAAATTCTCTCTTCAGAGAAGTGATGAATGCTGCTACCATGTACCTCTTGAAACAGCCCATAGCACAAATCACCAGGTGTTTCACTGTCATTTAAAACAGTGAAGCAGTCGGAGTCATTCCCAATGCTCAAAGCCAACAGATCTACCCAGTGTGTGCTGACCAATGTGTACACATGCTCACCTGGATCCTTTGTCAAGTGGAACACATTTGGACTCATGTTGGCATGGATTTAGCTCAGGAATGCAGTGGTTAATCACCTCATCACACAGTTCACCTACGGCAAAAGAAAAGCAATAAAGCTGTAACACAATTTGGACAATCCTGAAGAGCTTCAATCATGATGTTCAGTGATGGCAGATCTCCCTAAATGGAGACAGCTCAGTAGTTCAGCAGGGAGTGACAACACTGCATGTGAGATCCTATGAGACTTCATTAAGCTGGGTTCTTTTGACCTACAATGACTGTACTGATCATATCATACAAATCTGAAAGATTGGTATAAAAATCACTGACATGAAAACCCCACTTGGAGACAGGCTAATGATTGAATGGTCAGTTCTTGACCTCTTACATCAAAGGAAGAGAGTGACACAAGAACGAAGTTACTCATTAGACTGTGACATTTTCACACCAAAGCATACAAGCCACAGTCACTACTCTGCCAAAGAGGCTGATGAGACATCATTCTGGAAAAGAAAGACAACTCACAAACCCTCCCCCAAACCTCTGTGACTCTCAATAATAGGAACCAGCTTTACGACTGCACATAATTATAAAACATTCACCATTTATAAGAAAAGCACTAGCTCTATTGTGCTTACAGGAGACGATGACTTTTTAGAAAAAAACACACACGTAAGCTCATCTCAGCTGTTTCTAGGTATTGTGTGTTACACGCCAGGCACCTTCCTGGATTTGTTTAAATTTTAATAATTAATAGAATGCTCAAAAACAGATAGTTTATTTAAACACTCTCTTCTCTCAGTCCTAAATTATTAGGTCACACTTCAGTACCCCAGGATTTGAGATCCAGCCAAAGACTACAGAAATGTTTGGCTTCCCAAGAAACCAACAGAAACATGCCCCTCATCTCCCAGAGCCTTTCAGGAGAAGCAAAGGTCAGGTACTCTCAACACGGAAACCCTTAAAACTCTAGTCCCAAAGTCCCCCATGCAGCTATATCAGAAGACCACATCTGCAGGGTTTCAAGGTTATGCATATTTTGCGTGCCTATACATGATACATGTCACTGTATGAGCAACAGGTCATGTGGATAGTGTGGGAAAAAAGATACCATGTGTGGCACTGCTGAGCTGGCAATGTTTTAGCAGTACTGTCATGAAGCTGCAGGTCTATCTGTCTTAGAATAGCTTCCATTTTCAATAATAATTGCATTTCTAAATGTAGTGGCTACAGAGAAATACACGAAAATACAACCCAAGAGAACCACATATATAAAAATTCAGATGGAAAATGCAAATCAGAACCACCTTTTATCAGTCTTGTGATCTGGCAGGGATAACTGGGAGTACAATTTTGAGAAGGACTCTAGTAGTGGCAGATATGAGTTAAGCTGTTAACACTCTCAACTCCACCACTTCAGGCTATTTCTCCCACATATCCAGCCTCCGTACACTACAACGCTACAACGCTGGTAACCAGACTTCGTTTGGCTCTTCATATGAGAATGGAAGAACAATGAAATTTGCAAAAATGACTCAAAAACTTGAATTTCAAACAAGGAACAAATATCTGCTTTTGAGAGTTGTCAAGCAAAAATGAACAAAGGGAGCAGGAATGCAAGCCCTGAAGGCAGAAGGGGCAACTACCAATGTAACCACTGCATTCATGTGCCATATGTACCCTCATGACTTTTAGTGGGTTGGGTTGGGCAACACTGGAGAAGTATAACATGGCAGTCCTCAGTAGGCAGAGTTTGTTGTTTGTACAAACTTTTCATTCCATTTGAAGCCAGGGAATCTCAAGAAACCACTGCTTATTAAATGCTATCAAGTCCTTTAAGAGTTGTGGACAAAACTTGAGCAAATGTCATCAATGATCCAGCTCAGGGAAGGGACGTGCCAGTAAGATTGAATACTGTGAGTCCATGGGAACCAGGGAAACAGTTCATTCCCTGGACTTGAGGTTTGCCACTGTACTTTGTTACTCCTCAAAAGCAACTAGGGATGTTCAGTTCTTACCCATAGGAACGTTGCCTCCATTGAGGACAGTCATTAACACATTTTTGAGGCAGAAGGACTGAAGATAGGTCTGTTTACTTAGCAATCCCAAAACTCACAGCCCACAAGCTCTCCCAGATATTAAGAGCCAGAGTGACTGCCTCTGCCTTTGGGCAGACACGAACATGAGCTGGTCAGAACTTGCTGCAACGTCTGGAGAATTGCCAGTTTGTCTTCTTGGTATATCTCACGTCCCTTAGCAGTGCACTGCAAATCTTATGCGAAAATAAACATGAATAAAGTGTAACTGGCTGGTGACATTAAAAGAATGCAGTGATCTAAAGCAGCAAATATTTTCTGAAGACCATTTATTAACTGAACACAGTGTGGACAGATGCCTTCAACCATCCTTTTGCTGAAAATCTTCAGTACAGACTTTTCACATTTTTATTTCTCTTTTTGCTTTGAAGAAGAGGAAATGGGCTTTTTTTTTTAAAAAAAAGAAAGAACTGTTTCACAAACTCTCAAAGGAAATAATAATTCTTCTTAAAGTATTCTTCTCAACAGTCTTGACAAGTGCTTAGAGATCCAGTAAAAATCTCCCCAAATGTCAAATATTATGACTCACTGTGTCATTCTGAAGGCTCCACTATCACAATTTAGGAGAATTCCAGGCTTGGTACCAAACACCGCATCCAAAAAATTTATCAGTGTTCATGCAAAACTTGGAAAGTTTAAGGACTCTTCCTGTTATTTTTCCCATCTATCACTCATTAAGGAGCTCACTTGGGAATGCCTTGCAACTAGAGCAGCATCATCTCAGGAAGAGAATTCTAGATGCATTATTTCAGACTCCAACAAAGTTCACTAGATGTTGCAGAAAACATGCCAAGGAAATAAAGCACTTTCTGAAAGCAAAATCCAAGGCACCAGCTACACAAAAACGTTCTTCTATTTCACTTGCTCAGAAAATAACTGGGCCAAAAACTCTGCCATCAGACCTGGGAGTGCAATATTCACTGGCCACTTCAATGCCAGCATCAGAGGAAAAATCTGATCCACTCCCTTTGTTGGAGTGACACAGGACTGTTTCTTTGTGAAGAAACTAAAGGTCTAGTCCAAGTTTCTCACTGGATAGCTATGTGAATCTGAAAGTGAACTGAACAATAATCATAGGCAAAATTCTAGCAGCATTAATTCTATTTGTGGAAGGTATTTGACAGTGCTAAAACATCAGAAACTTCAGTATAATCCTTTCCTAAATGTGGTAAATCTTTCCATCTTCCTCTGTTCTCTGTATCCTCAAATCAGACCTCCAGTCTGAACGGATGAAGGAAGAAGTGTGATCTGCCACAAACATGCAACTTTCAGATTAGAACCAAATAGCACTGACAGGTGGATCTCCTATTGCTGTCACTCTGGGCTTCAAAAGAATGAAAAAAAATGACCCCCTCGTATAATAGGAAAGGTACTTTGCACCTTTGAAACTACTTCCCATGCATCCTTCACCAGCACTGCTCACTGCTTTTTAAAAAAACACAACAAAACATTTATTATCTCATGCAGCATTTCCATGTTCTTATTTTTTCAGCGAAATCCTGAATTTCATGGGGCTTTCCATATTCACTTTTCACAGGGCTTACTGCTTATGAAGAACTGCCAAGAAACATGCTTAGGCTTTTCTGCAGCCTTCCACATGTCTCAGAACGAAGCCAAGGCAACAATAGAGCAATAAAGAAGACTTTAACACACAGTTTAATAATCATCTTTCTTTTTTTCTTTTTTTTTCCATTCTGAGATGTCAAGAGAGTTATTCATTTCATGCCACATCGGACTTTTAAAACTAGTATCCAAGTTGCACTGTTCTCCTTAATGACTAAAAGAGAGATTTCGATGGTAGTAGTATTTTACTTTAAGTAAAATTACAGTTCTGAAAAGAGCATCTAATCCACCAGTTTGCAACTGATGAGTTCTATGATTTTCTTTTGTTTCCCACATCAGCTGGATTATCCTTTGTTCTGTCATTCTTGATACTCAAGAAATAACTGATAAAGCAACATAGAAAATATTCTCACTGTCATCTGAGAAAACCTTATGGTGGGCCTAGAGGACTAAAAGCAAAAATACTGTTGAGAATTTCACAATATTTCTCAAGAAAAGGAAAGAACTTGCAGTGAAGGAATGATGGAGAAAACCTGGCCTTTATCCACAAAGCAAACTTTTCCAGCTTGCACAGCGAGATGATATGTATTTGAGTGGTTAAATAGTATGTTGCAATTTTCTGAACTTTGCCAGGTGAATCGAAATAGAACTCTTCCCTTTACTGGTAATAAAAAACACTGAACTGTTATTCTCATAAGAGATTACTCATTTGATATCTAATAAGTTATATCGGAAGAAATGCTTTTTGCATTTTTCTATTCCCTTTCTCTCTTTTTAGTTATTAAAAAGAAGTCAGTGCCAAGTGGAAATTTCAGGAGAAGAGAGAACTTAAAAATGGTTGGGTGGACCAGACACAGGATGTCCCTCCAATAAACTAGTAGAGACATTGCCAAGAAAATAACTAAGTCAGGAATGTTGTTGATATTTGATGAAAAAGATTTGAGGCTCATCTTAGAAAATAAAAATCGGATTTTTTACTTCCAAACTGTTTAAACTTGCAATGAGGAAAAGAGAAATGCTGTCAAAATCCAGCAGCAGCAAATGCACTCAGCTGCCATGTTAAACACCAATACTGTGTTAAACACAAAATAAATTACCTGGAATCCACTATAACAGAATTCTCTGTATGGATAATGAATGGAGCTTGCTCTGGCTTGATGAACGCTGCCCAAAATACTTAGCTGGCAAAAAACTAACAGTGAATTTATGCTTTTTATTCTGTACTAATGCTTTAAAAACTCATTTCCGAGCGTTCACATATGAAGTTTTGGCCTATTAAACAGTAGCTACAAGTTAGCCCCAACATTCAGCGTTCCAAGAAAATGGCTTGTTGTTCAGAACTGAGGAGCAATTGCCTCTCAAGATAAAACAAGGCGATAACTGATTAAATAGCAAGGTCTGGCCAGAGAACTAACAATACTTTCTCCAGTTAATCAAGTCCTCTTCTAACTAATCAGTGTTAAGTTACAGAGATGCTGAAGTCACACTTTTTTTCCTGAAAGTTTCTAATTCAAACACTAAAAAGCTTACAAAAAGATAAAGATGATGAAAGAAGATGATGAAGAAGATGATCCTTTAGAATAGATTTTTAAATGCAGAGATCTTTGAAAAATACTTTACATGCAGAAAGATTTCCTTATTTTCTACTGGCAATGCTAACATGGCCAGCTTCTCAGCATCGGAGTGCTGAACGCCTCGACTACCTGCCAGCTGCAGTAACTGCACAGTATGCATCACTTGCAGGAAAGCAGGTCAGTTGTGGGCTCATGGTTAACTTCTAATCCTCTTATGTACTTCTTCACAAATTGGATTTCATGAATCATGATTCCCATTTGTGGGTGATCACTCCATCAATCCCTTAAGACAGCAGTAGCTAAGTATATGGATAACTGAATATACGGGAAGCTGAAATTACATTTTCTTAAGAGACATACGAAGGTCCTGATGAACAGAGAAATCTCTCAGTGTATCTACATTCTAAAACATGAAATATGACATTTTACAAAAGAAATCCTGGAGTTGAGAGCTCCAGTGTGAAAGAAAGCAATTGCGAAGGCTGCAGCACCGCTCTGTTCTCTTCAGTCACAGTACAAGGGGGTTCAGTCTGATAACAGTGACATGGTTATCTTTTAAGAAGGTGTATGCTTTTGAACAAAGCTAGGAAACACAGAGTAGCTGAGGCTGAAAGGGACCTCTAGATTCATCTGGCCCAACCCCTTTCTCACATGGGGCCACCTACTCAGGACCATGTCCAGATGGCTTTTGAATATCTCCAAGGAGGGAGAACTTCCAGATTTTCCAGATCTTCTCCTTTATGGTTATAAATGTAGGTGCTCTTTCATTTTTTGCACAGAAAGCAAACACGCTTTACAGCTGCCAAGTAACTACAGCTGAGAAACTTCCATGTAAGGCAGAATTCCTTCAAGACCAAAAAAAATGCACCAAACTTTGACCATAATTCTGTTTGTCTCAAGGAAATATGGCTAAAGTTCCAAAATTTTAAGAGACCAGTTGTTAGATGCTTGTTCAAGTATTTATCAGACAGCCCAGGTCCCCGCAGAACCACAAGGCTGAACCATGCTATCTAAACACTTCCTGCTCCTATGTCCAACGCGTACTTAAAAATACGCACGGGGCAAAACCAACCTACAGCACAAGGTTTCACTTTAGCACAGTTCAGCTTCCACTGCTGCCCATCTCAGGGATTGTTTCCAATCAGCCTCACAATGCTAAGCTAAGGGGAACAAGCTGGAGAGCTCCAGCAAAGAGTGTCAGCCACAAGTCACCCACAGAACTTCTTTCTTTCAGAGTCATTTGGCTTGACTAAGTGCTCGGCTTTGGCTGTGCAACATGACCACAATCAGATACGCCAGAAAAAGAGACCATAATCACTAACAGCAAATAGCGTTCTGTCTAAAAGTAGCATAACTGCAAAAATCTCAGATACCATCTACCACAGCACACCGCAAGGTCCCCTAAGGTAAAATACATCTTAGTCTTGTCTTCCAAACACATAAATCCAGAAATAGTTTCTAGCTTTGCTTTTGCATTTTTTTTTTCCCTGTGATACAAGCTACTTGCATTTTTTTCCCAGGGAAACAAACTATTTTAAAACTTGCTTTTTTCATCCCCTCCATGGGATGCTGTGGATATCAGGGAAAAAAAAGAAAACAACACCCATTCTCAGTATTAGAAGCCACTGATTTTTTATTTTTTGTTAGGTTTCAGAACAAAGAGGTGAAGCCATTAGCTGAGGCGTTTTAGGATTCTTAGTAAAAACTGATATATTTACTGATTTATTTATTGTATGAGACCTACGTATTTCTGTCTCAGGCAGACAGGAGGAAGCAGAAGTCACAGCTATCACAAATAAGACTAAGTGAAGTAGCAAGTAAAGCATTAACTAACTCAAAGTACACAGTATATATTTGGTATAGACAGTCCTTCACGTAGGTTGGAATACTTCTTCAAGTGAGAGCACAGACAATAATGAGAGTGAAGAAAGGATCTCTTTTTGGAGGTATAAAACTATATATTTGATCTATAGCTACAAACAAACAGTGAAGTCTCTCAAGATTATCTGGGACGAAAAAGAAAAGAAAATGGGAACAGAAGGGAAAAAATGGTATCAATTTTGTCTACATTGCTAAAACAAAAAGCTAGGGAGATCGTGTTGATATTAGCTGGAGATAGGACACGGTAAAGCTACAGATTGAGACAAAGATAAGGAAGTTGAGATTGAGAGAATGATGAAAATTTAAGAGAGCAGTAGGATGATGGAATTGGACAAATATTAGAAAAACTCAAAAAAGAAAAGATTGGGGTTACTAATTCATAGCTTCCTCTTCTAATGTTCCTATATATTTTCATTTTTGGAGAGGAAAGGCTACAAAACTGTGAGTCCATCAAATGTCCAATCAGACCAGGTTGTAAAACAGCTGATAAAGTGCTCAAGCTTTAGAGCTGGCTAGACTTGGGCTATGATTATCCCGGAGGAAATACATGTTTTTAATTTAGCTTCAGAAATAAAGTAAGAAGTTAGGCAAAGAAAAAAGAACCTATCAAATGGCAGGCAAAGGCAGTCAGTACTCTGCTACGCAGTGTGAGTGTTGGTTCAGTTATATAAATGCACACAACAAACATGGAAAATGTTGAAGAACAGTGAGGGAAACTTGTAGTTCAAGTAAAGGTTTGATAAAGGAGAATCAAGTCTCCTTTTCTGCCATATAATCTTTCTTTGCATGGCAATCAGCTATCTGCCTACTTTCCCCTCTCTGTTTTGTTCCCTTTAACTTACGTTTTCCTATTTCATACAATCCGTTTGTATTTGCATGCTGTATTAGTGATTAGATGGAAAGGATCTAGGAAGAAGGTTACTGCACTTAAAAAAAAAATAATTAAATGAAAGTGAAATGGGGCTGGAGTGTGGGAAATTCCTTCCTTCAGCAGTCACTTACCAAATAGGTTTTTTTTTTTTTTTTTTTTTTTTTTTTCTGCAACCTACTTTGTGTGGGGAAAAAAATTGTCAAAGAATTTTAGAGGAAAACACTGCAAAAAACTATTAATTGAAGAAAGATTTCTGGCTTTCATTATTAAAACCAGTGAAAGAAAAATGTATGCATCAGTATTGGGGATATTTTTTCCTAAAAAGGCTATAGCAAGTCAAACTTGAAAGACAGAAGATAAAGCACAAAAATACTAAGATATGGAAAAAACCAAATCGTGGATACTGTCAATCTGTGAATAGCCAACATCTCCAACACATGCATTTTTGTTTTTCACATAGGAACATAAGATTTACTATTAAGATTTACACATTAATCAAACAAATCAGGGGAGATCGCAAATAGTTCTTAAAGAACAATACAGTGCTCTTGGATCTTCTTCCTCCAGGTACTCACACCATTCTTTATGTTACAAAATGCATTTATTCTTCCAGTATTTACTGTAGTATGATTACAGTCTTAGAAGTATTATAGCACCCAAGACAAAAGAGCGATGAGGGATTAAAACGTTGCCTCTCTGTACAGTCAAGAAAAGGAGAATCTGAAATAGCTGAGCATCTATAGCAACCAGCCTGAAGGCTACTGAAAACATCACAGATTATCACAACAGAAACACCTTGTCTGAACTCCAGTGTAATTTAGACTATCCTTAACTTAATTTGTATTAAACTATTGCCTCTGGTGAGAAATCCATGTTGTACCTAGAATCAACATTTCTTGGATAAAACTGTATGGTCTGGATTTGTTCATCCTCCAAATCCAGCCATTCAACCTTTTACAGAAATTTCTGTTTTCAACATAGGCGTTTGTAAAGTATGAAAAATCTTGCTCTGTCTACTCTCTTAAGACAAATATGACTTTTCTTGAGAACTTAAAGACCTATTCTTAACCTCCCAGTGGTTTTTAAGCATCATTTCTAATCCTCTTTCTCATCTCTCAGTTTGTCCCTAGTGAATAGTTGATCACAACAAAAAGAGATACTTGCCTATGTTTTTCTGTCCTACTGGTTTCACCCTACCTATGGGTATCACTGCCCCTGTTGGCAAAGCATGGCACTGTGAGTCCATTATACCCCAAACTACTTTGCACAAAAACTACTTTTGCCTTTGAAAGTATCCTCCATCTTTCTTTCTTTGTTCACATACATACAGATAAAATCCATACACTTGGCAGCTCTGAAGCACATACAGTTTGCTAACTGAATGGTTAGCAGAGTCAGCACCCGAGAGGGACGCAGAGAGCTGAATGCAGAGTTATGAGAGCAGCAGTAAGTGTTCCTGACTCCCCCAGTGAAACCACACTCGATCTTGAAATGTTAGCATTCACCATTTTCAGTATATTCAAACACAATATTGAAGTTGTCAGCACCTATTTATTATTATTATTATTATTTTCATTTTAAATATACTACCTTACTATCTTCAGGTCTTGCACCACTACACAATGGTTTATTTGAGGAGAATATTCACAGAGATGCCCCGGATCTCATAGGAGACTCCAGTCAAACTCTATGCTTATGGATCCTTCTCTTTACAGGTCATGCACACCCTCCCTTTTAAAGTGCTTCTTCATGACTTGCCTATTTGCTTCCACGAAGTTTCCTTAGCTGCTGTTCATTCAATCAAGCAACTTCAAATGATGTTCAATTTCTTGTGTTTGGATTCAACTCTTACGGAACCCTCAAAATCATGGCTCAAATTCACTTGGCATGTATGTAACATTTGTTTGGCTGACAGTTGGAGTTCTTGCAGCTACTTTATGCTGTTCCCTGCCTTTCTGCTCAGACAGGGCCAAGCGTATCTCAGAGGGATATTTCAGCCCAGCCAGCTGCACTGCAGTGAGTCCTTCCAGGTGACTGGTCAGGTTGGATGGAATATCCATCTCCATAAAGGAGGTGAAGCAGGTTAAGGCAATTCTTAATTGACAATTCACAGTTCACTAAACTCTTCCTTTTTAAAAGAAACATGTAAACTTTTCAGATTTCTAACTTAAGCTACCCTCCCATTTTTGCAGCCTTTCTTCACTTCACTATCTGTATGACATTTTTCCAGAAATATTTCCTGCTCTTCTTCACTAAGTCTGTTTCAACTGCAGTCAAAGCTATTGCCTGTACTCTAACAGCAAATCATTACTGTGTGATATATACAATCGTGCACACACTACATGCAAGGCTGGGATCTAGCATGCAGTCCTACAACACACAACAAGTATTTGACAAACTCCACCAAACAAGCACAGACAATATGCAGGTAAAAAAATAAGATGGAAGTTGACTCAAAACATTTCAAAACTGATTCTTAAGTATCATGTGAATTCTCTGGCCTGTAGCCAGTTTGCTATTTGAGAAGAAATCCCAATCTAGTTCTTTCCTGTCTTTCTTCTCTGCAATAACCAAAATAATCTGCAATAAGCCTGTGAAAAGGAAATAGCATTTGCATATATAGTGGATTTAGTTCCTTACTAGATATATCTTTTCTTGGCTTGGCAAATATATTTCCTCTTGTAAATGTAAAGGCTCTGCCTCCTTGTATAGAATTTTGTTTGAAACCACCCAAGAATAGCTCACATAAATAGTGCACAAGCAAGCACAATTGGCTCAACATGCTTACAGGCAAAACTCTTTACTCTGCTGAGTTGAAGTTTTCCAGTTTTTGGCAGAAAAATCATTTTAGAACTCCAATAAATGTACATTCAAGTCATAAGGCTTTTCTCAGCTAAAGATTTACATGGGCCTCCTTTGTATCAGCCACAGAAGTATTTTAAGTTTGAAATTCTAGAAGCTTTCCCCTACTCCACCTCACCCAGACACTCAAGCTTGATCCTCATTAAATCCCTTGACATGCAATATATTCCTGTGTACAAGAAGCCCTTCATTACTTCTCCATGCTTAGAAGGTAATAAACCCATTTCAAAGGATGGAAGTAGGAACTATTGCAGGTGTTTCCTCACCGCTCCATGCTGAGCCAGGAAGGTTGTGCTAACAGTCTGAATGAGTCAATAGTATACTTCAGTAACGATTTGAGAAAAAGCAGTTTTAGATTGCAGTTAGGAAGGTTTCTGGCCTTGCAGAAGTTTTAGGAAGGAACTTCTTTGAAATGTAACATGGGCACTGGAAATAGTAATTCCATTTCTAACTCAGTTACCAACTTCTGTCACCGTGGGCTTAGCAAGTGACTGCACATCTGCTGAGCTGGGCTAACTGCCACAGACACGCTCTTAAAAATACAACTGAACCTGCCGTTTCTTAGTCTTTGCTTCTCCGCTTGTGAAATGGAGATACTGAAATTAAATAGCAAATTATCAGGCTTAACTTATTTAATATATGCCTTTGAGATCTCAGGTGAAAGCTATGCCCAAAAAACGACCATAATTTAAACTGGAGCCATTTTAGTTTTTCAAGATTTATATCAGATGTGTATCAGACTCAGTTCAGTACTGGGAATATTTTTGAAATACATGTAGTGAATGCAGGTGAAGAAATAAACATTTCATGAACACTTAAAACTTCAGCATTTTTGAGTGTATTTTACAATGAAGAATCACCAATTGGACTCAAAAGAGTGGTTGTGTTTGTGAATGCAAAAGTGTTGCAATATTGGTAGAACTGATTCCTTTCCAGTCATTCATCAGTAAGACATACAGTGAGCTTAGAAATAGGACTAATTTTTTTTGCTAATTATGCATTTATGACAAAGTAAACACGCAATTAGACCCTTCCCCTTCAGCACTGCAGACTCCTCATGGATTCTTGTTCTTTAATTGTGGACCTTTCTTACCTGTGTAATTAGGAGGACAGAGACAGACATAGTTGTTGATCCCATCCACACATGTAGAGTTATTCTCACAGTCATTATCTTCGCAGTCATCTGGGTTTATTTCACACCTCTCCCCCTCATAGCCAAGGAGGCAAGAACAGCTTGGGAGAAAGACAAAAATTAATAAACGTTAGCATGGATCTGAAGGGGCAGGAGGTTGTGGGAAAGAAAATGAAATTAAAATACATACAAGAGAGTTACTAGAGCCAAATTCACTTCTGCTGTGAAGCACATAACACTTTAACCCTATGTGCTTGGTGAAGGATGAAATCTCATGGTTCATGGGGCCATGTAATTATTTACACGAGACATAAAAGCATCAGCAGTGTATGGACTTTGTTGTGTTTCCCATTGCTTTCTTTGTTGATAACCCTAGAACTGAAGGAAGTGGCTCCAAGGCAGGAGAGTGAACACTCATCACAGTATTCAGCTCCTTGGCTTCTCTGCTAATGACTCTGTGAGTATGTGGATACTTGCTTATTGAGGACCACATGATCATAGGGCAACTGGTCAGCTTTAAGATGGTTTTCCTTCTTTAAAGGAGAACATCTTGAACTGAATTTACGGACGTGAACATTTTCTTCTCATTACAACTTTGTCATTTATCCAAAAAAGAAATGTTTGGGAATGGTTGCTTTTATGAGTGCAATAAGGTTTCAGTACTTCCACAGCTCTTCCAACATCGATTTGTAGAAGAACTGATGATATCTAGATGATTTAACTAAAGCTAAACAATGAAGACAAACAATGGCAGAGCTAGTAATGGCTCTGTGAGTATGTGGACACTCTTGAGGAATAATTGCACTAAATATTTTATCTCACAAAACTGTGTTGTATGGTCCCTGAATTGAGTGTAGGAAACCAAGTGGTTGAAGAATTTAATTTTTTTTTCAGTCTCAGTTTCCTCCCCAGACCTCAAAGTTATGGTTGCTAAGAGAACCTCTGTATTTTAAACTGTAAGTGATGAAGAGATAGCGGCCGCAGTTTCCTAAAAGAGTGTCTAAAAACATGTGTTAAGTGCTCCAGCCATTTCAGTAGCTTCTAGGAAGCCAGATATTTGAAGTGTCAGTATTGCTGTTCACTAGTCACTGAAAGCATGTATGTAGAACGGAAGGGTTGCTTCAAGTCCCAGTCCAAACTACACATTCACTCAGCTGTTCATTTCCTCTCCCATGCAAGTTCTGGTGGCAGAAAAGGCACTGAACAAATGTTAAACACTGCTGATTGATGAGGATGAAAAACAGAAAGCACCAGAGCAGTCACACTAATTGCCAGCCACTGCTTCCTGAAACCAGGAGAGTTTCCAGCACAGAGACAACTGCAGGGTACTTTTTCAGCTCGGATGGATACAGTGGACATGGGGCAGTTATCCTGCTGTGAGTTGCATAGAGTTGAGCTGGGGAGTGCCCAGGACAAATAGGAGGCCTTCAGAATCCGTGAAGGAAACCTGCACCACTATTGGGCTCATTGTTCTCAGCATTACATTTGCTTCTTTTCCTCATGTGTGCCACACACCCAGAAAAAGTGCACAGACTCCTGGGAAGAGATGGTACAAAGTGCTGCACTTCTCATTTGGCAGATAGCAGGCTGGATCCTGAGGATGAGGCTAGATTCTGGGCAACCTCAGAAACACGGGGAATAACAAAGAGGAAGTAAAAAGGGTAGGGAACATGCCTTGAGCAACCACAATAGTAAGACCTCTTAGAGCAGAAGAGGACAGGCACATAGGTCACATGCCAAACAGTTATCCTCCTTCGGTTCTATGGTGATCATTCACAGGTCATGAGAACTAGAAACTCCTCACCATCAATAACCAAACCCAAACTGCTCAAATCAATCCAATTCAGGACGCAAGAAGCAAAGAAATATTTTCTTTTCTAATCTCTATCTCACTATTGCTAATGAAATATCTCCTTGCTGACACCACAGTGATGCTGAAGACTTCAGGAGGCAGATAAGAAAGAAAAGCTGGCACAGCATCTTTTGTGGCAGCAAGAGTGTAGGGGAAGGGGTAAAGACATCTAATTAAAAACAGTGGCACATTCATCATGTCACCCTTTTTGATTACAACCCCCCATTTTCAGGGGCCTGTAACTCAGCCATAAAAATATGCTCCAGGCTGCAACTTGGCATCCAAGGTCTTGGTTTGGGAGCACAAATTTTTCTATCCATTTAAAGGAAAGCAACAAGAGTGGCTTTGTGCTGGTTATTTTTATGTGAATATAACACCATTTTCTTTCCACAAAAGGACTGGGATAGCTTGCATGTATGCAATTAAAAATGACATTATTAAATACTATCACAGGAATGATTCAGCTCAATAGTTACCATTAGTAATAATGCATATGGAACTGTTAACATACAATTGCTTAGTATTAGGACACATTCCATGCTGAAGGAGATGTCAGCATAATTGATGACATTTGGCTACTGGTCCCGATGTATTATAGAGAGTCCTTACATTATTGCTTACGTATGATTCTTTATTTTGATTTGCATTCAAATGTGCCAAATATGAGGACTGAAATTAAATGATAAAACACACAGTTTGGGACCTGGATTGAACCATATGTTGAAAGAGTTGCAGTTTGGGACTGTTTGTATGTATTTTCCCAGAAAAAGCTTAGAAGAAAAATGAAGTTTGCAGAGTGACTGGGAGGTCATCAAACTCGAGTTCCAGCTGACCAAGAGAGAAAATTAATTCCAGAGACAATGATGAAAACTGTGTGCTGACTAAATAGTGAGGCACTGTGAGACAGCTTTTCATTTGGACCTTGGAAACAATGGAGCTATGGAAGAAAGAACCATTTCCTAAGACACTGTGATCTAACCTCATAACGATCCAATTCCCTTCCAGTTTAGGGATTCTGTTTTAGTGTTGTGTTCCCCTAAAAACAAACAAATAAATAAAATCCCACATCATGATTATTCTCTTGAAGGTGAAATACAGCACATCAATTAACGACAACTCTTTGGGGGGTAAACTTTTGGAGTTGCAGTACGTTGACAGTTTCTTAAGTTCACTCTCTTCAATTTTTTTCCAAACTGTCATGAATCTGTTTATTAAAAGAGGCATACACACTGTGTATCATCTTTAAAAAAACAAAACAAAACACACACACAAAAAAAAACACACACAAAAAAGAACCCCCAAAAAACTTTTAAATACTGATGGCAAATTCTTTCAAGAATACTTTCAAGAATATTATAGTTTCTTGCTAAAGGAGCTATCTACATTTGCATGCCAACAGAGTAGCCTGGAAGCACAACAGTTCTTGAACTAGGTAGAATTACCACTGGGCAGTTAATCTGCTTCAGGGTTTTACATTTATGAAGGAACTTAAAGTTTGGGGAAAACACTAAAGAAAATGCTCTGTACAATGGAGATCTTTATATGTGGAGAAAAGTTAAAATAGTGCAGAGGCTGTTTCCCAACACCGTAGGCAAGCAAAGATAAGCTGGCTGCCTGCAGCTAACTCCAAGGCAGAGCTGACAGCTCTGCCTCCTACATCAAAGTCTCAGTTTCAGGCATGCTAAATGAGTGTGACATGTCTGACTGACCATCTTGTTTTATCGGTCTCAAATAAGCACCTTTTTTTGGCAACCTTTTGTCACAGCAGACACAGATTAGATTAGAATGAGCAACATAAAGAAAGGAAGAACTTCATGTTTCTAATCCCGAGTCACACAGTGCCACTTAATTAATCTTTAATGCAGAAAAAGACCCTATCTTAAAAGAAAAATATTAAAAAGAAAATATTGCAGATTTTAAAAAGTGCAAGAATACAAAGTGCCAAGAAAGACTGAAGAACTCCAGTTGAACCTGTGGCCTTTGGTTGCCCCAGCAGGACCCACTCCTGCAGCAGTCGGAGCGACTCAGTGCCCTGCTGCTGGACCCGTGGCAGGTACCGGGCACAGCGGGCGAGTTGGGCTGGAATCTCTGTCGTAACGATGAATTTCCTGTCTTTGCCTGGTGAACATCACCACCTTTGCATTATTTAAAAGGTAATTTTCTTGTCTAAAACTACAGAAACTTGAGAGTTAAACTGCTTGGCATTTCATAGGCAGGGAGTTTTGGCTTAAGTTTCCTTTTTAAAAGAGTAAAGATTTGACAAGTTTGGCAGCAGAGCTTGTGTATGAATATATTTCCCTAGGGAAGAGAATATACAGAATATATAATTTCTTTTACAGGCCACACAACAGAAAAATCCAAGAAGGCCTCTCATGAAAACGTTTTTGACATCCACTTCCTCACAGCCTATAATCTAAGGCAACATTTTCCCATCTTGATGAACACAATTTATATGCACGTAACTCCAGCTGCTGCCATCCACTGGAGAAGAGATTTCCCAACAAAAAAAGAAAAAGAAAAAAAAAACAATCTCAAAATGCTTCTTTTCTTTCCCCCTTCACTGTTTCATCCCCACTTCACACTTTCTCTAAGACATGCCCAAGCCCCATAGTCTGCTCTTCAGAGCAGCAGGAGGCCAAGGATGCCTTAGTGGGCTGACTGCATTACAAACATGGTGAGGAACTACAGCAGTGCATAAGCTGAATATTCAATTTTATGAAGCAAGATTTTGACAAGATATGGTTTTATAGGTCTTTTATTAGACCAACTGAAACTATATAAATAACTATAAAAGCAGAAATCTTCCCTACAAAGCCCCAAATGTCAAGCAACACAACCACTCCTGCTGTTTCCCAAGGACCTTGAAAACTACGTCTTTCTGGAACAGAAGCAAAGACCCTGAAAATGGAAACTTCATGAGAAAAAAAATCAGAAGCAGCTTTCATTTTGGGTCAACCAAAGCATTCCTTTCACTTTCTACCATAGCACGAAACAAAAAGCTACACAAAAATCTGAACCAAAATACAAACTGAAGTTTTTTGCTCCAGTGTTACAGACACTATCAAATGCTTTACTGGCACATTTTTACTATCAGATAAATTTTGCAAAATGAGTACGGAGTGACATAATATGATGCAACTTTGCAATAGCACAATCTGCTGAAAATTGTCTAACCAGTATTACAGGAGGGTGACCCAAAGGGAACCTGAACTAAAAACCAACAGACCATTATTCCTCTGAACAGAAACTGAATCTGATGTTGTACTCCAAATCCTGCTGGGGCTGCTAACATCTGAATCAAAAAGAAGGATATTAGATTACCAGAGCAGAATAGTGGTTTTCCCAAAACTAGAGGTGACCATTTCTGTGCTATGGACTGCAGAATCTCCTTGTCCCATCACCATGCATCAACACAACTCTACGCATGCATCTGTACCCATGGGATGTGCTGCTCTGCTCACAGTTTTGTCATAGCTGCTCAAAGAGGGTTGCCTTGATCCCACCTACGGGGCAAGATGGGAGTTCTTCTGTGCCTCATTCCCGTCCAAAGGGATTTAGGGAAGCCACAGTGCTTTGATGGAAATATAAAATGTGTTGAGCCTTTGGCTGGAGAGCTGGATGGTGTTATTAATTTCCAGATGCCCCTATGTCCTTTCAGTCACTCAGTCTTTCACCTGGCTCTGTCTATTTTCTGAGATAAGAGGATATGGGTTTGCAGACTTGGTTAACAAACAGTTAACCTCATCTGGAACAGTCATAATTACAGCTGAAAGCAAACTGGAACTAAAAAAAAAAATAAATCACTGGTGTGACTCCTGCATACCCCATTTATAAACCTTGTATTACTGTGTCTCCCTCCAGCTGTCACTAAGAGGAAACAGCGTATAGGAGAAGACACAGCAGCAGCACGAGTAATGCACATATGCATTTAGAGATGAGACTTTCATATGTTCTGTTGAAACAACATCATGGTGTAATTCTGCACATATTTTGAGCAAGAAATAGTACAAATACTGAGGAGGAAATCAATGAAGATTTGAAAAATGGCTTTCTGTAAGACAGTTTCTAGCAACTTCAATGACAACTAGTGGCCAAAACCTGAAATCTGTAATTTCATAGCTGTAAAACAGGACTTCAGGGTGCACAAATCTCCCATTAACTGCATGAAAAATTTCTGGATTTCTCTTGGAGTTTTCCAGTCTAAGCTACATCTTTCTTATATGGGAAAACTGAAACCCATGATGTCCAGCTGTAAAGGCTATTGTCTTGCAGGCATTATGCCCAACAAGATGTAGCAATCTCTTCACATTTTTTAATTGTTTCTTTAAAGCCTGTTTGTCTACAAGATGCAGTATGCAAACATTTTGCATCTGGTTGTCAAGCAACAGATGCTTATTTTACAAATAGAAAAAGGGGTATGCATGAGTTTGATATGCCCTGAGGAAAATTAGCATACAGATAACACAATACAGATCAGGCAGACTGCTCAAAATAGCTCTTAGAGTATAACCCATTATGAAACAATAAGGAGATCTGTTTCAGAGGAAACAATATGTCACCAATGAAACCAGATTAAATTTTTGGTCTGGCAGATAGAACTGTCACATGCAGCAGCTTTTACAAAGTACTCATTATACTTCATTAATGTAGAGTAGAAACAACTGTTTTATCATCTTGTTTTAAATGAACTTTGTGTTACTACCTGAATCCATCTTTATTTGCCTCGGTGAGGTGGCAGGTCCCTCCATTCTGACATGGATTTTGAATGCAAGAATTAATGGGCACACTGCAGTCCCGACCCTATTTGAGAAAATTTAAAAGAAAAAAAGGTTAGTAAAATGCATGTCATCTGAATCACAGTCTTTTTCTCCCTTACTCTATGTGTGGCACCACTTAAAGGAGGACTGTGGTCTTCAGATATGTTCTTTACTGATGGGCAGATATGTTTATCACTTAAATGAGAATCTGGGCAGGGCATCTCTTCCAACCAAAGGGACTAGAGGGTATCTTGGTGTCATTTAAGTTTCAAGATATTGGTTAACTCTTTCATATTATTATTTTAAGGAAACAGCTGGTTTTATCATTACTCCAGCCCATTTTAATCCCCAACATTAGTTACATTGAAAGGACTGAATCATGGCCAAAGGTAAGCAGAAGGCCACACACAGTCAGCACAGGACCACATAGTCAACCCTCATTTACCAAGTGCTCAGTTAAAACCTGTAACAGTACACCATACTCATTACTACACATTGTCAAAACTAAAAGAGGGAAATCCATTTTTATCCTGAGAGCTGAGTTTGACTTTATCTACAGAACACACTGAATCCTGTTTGAGATATTAGCATTGAATCAATTTCTTAAAACTTGCCCTAAAATATACATTATTTCCAACTGAACTTCACCAGCTTGGGCAATATCCACTGCTGCCAACTGACTTTTTATTTGGCTTTTCAAAGCCTAGGCATATTTATCCAATTATTATATTCTACTGATTAGAAAAAGCTATTTGTAAAATTGGCAAGTACATCAAAGAGGTTGTTCTTTCCTTTCATTTACTGTCACAGCAGGGTGGAATAGAGACACCTGAAAGTCTGACAGCACTCAAGGGATCTGTGCAATCACAAGAAGTTCAAGAGATCTCTGCTTTTTCTATCGAAGATCCCATTAGTAGTTGCCCTCTGCCAGCTCATCTACTGGAAAGCTGATAAATGATTGCAATCAAGATGAGAAAAATATCAAAGGAGACACACTCAATCAGTCAGTTTTGCTAGGGTTTTGGCTTTGGTTTAGGAACCACTATATATACTGTACTTTAGAAGAATAACAATGGTATATCTACCTGGAAATCTAAACAGAGGGCATATGTCAGCCCAGGACACCAATTCATAACAGCTGTAACCTTCACTTATCAGTACCAAACACCACACTACCATCACCAACCATCCTTGCTAACAACACTAATCAAAAGCCACTCCTTTCTCCACTGCCTTTGCAATAGCTTCCAACACTTCCCTGACTTTGAATACCCGGTATGATGTACAGCAGCAGGGAGCACTAAAATAATTATTTCTGTAGTCTCAATTTTTATAAGATTGCTGTGTTGTGGAAATGGAACGTGTCAATGCTTCAGCCATATACCTGCACCTGAGACCATCAACTGTGAGTACTGTTTTCATCTTTGAGGCTTCACTGCTCTCACTTACTATATATCCAAATTAAGAATGGACTTTGAGAAGCTTTGACAGATATCTAGCAGTGATTAGCTTGCCTCAGGATGGATGCAGTGGGGTTAGAAAATGCACAGAAAAGGAGTATCAAAATGTTTAAGAAGATAGATATTTAGAAGAATATACTACAAAGAACAGGACTTAGTCTGGAGAAAAAAAAGCTGACAAGAATGATATGATAGAGGTTTACAAAATAATGGAATTGGTAAATGCAGAATTTGTACACTTCTCAGCAGAAGAGGAACAATAACTGATATTAGAAGATAAGCTTAATACAGATTAAAAAAAAAGAAAGTTTGCCAAAGTATGAAATTCCGGGATTTTTTTTAACACAAGACTGTAAAGTGAGATAGTATGAAAGCCATTAGACAAATCCATAGATAACAGATCCAAAACAGATACGGAAGGCAGTAAGCAGACATCAGTATCCCTAGTTGGACGATGGTGGGTAGTGGGGAAACTGGAGAGAAGTGCTGACCAAGCTTGTGTCCTTTCCATAGAAATCAAAATATGCTGCTGCCTGCATTACAGGCAGAGAGAGAGCTATGGTAAACACACCACAGACCAGACTGGCATTTCTCATGTTCTTATTTCAAAGCTACTTGAAAGGCTTATTCCATTCTGAACAAGAAAAGGTTCCCTAGCTTTGTTTCAAAACCCCTGGAGTGAAGACTGCTTGACTTAGTGTATTTTGAGGGAATAGCTTTCTCATGAAAACCACAGTACGATAAATTTGATCAGTTTGTCTACGGCTGAGTATCAGTTTGGGAAGTCTTGCTCATCCCTTTGAGCCAAGACCAAGCAGGCTGGTCAAATCATACTAACAGGTCATAACTGGCTACTTCTCTTTTAACACTGTACAGTGACCAGACAAAATTGATGCTCAGCTCTTGATAGCTGTCCCTGTTTCCAATGACATGTCCAGTCTGGAGGTGACAAACTACTGGGACAGAGACTGTGCTGGTTCTGTAACAACTCATGCTCCGTGCATGCTTTCTGTTCAGTATTATTATAGCAGCCATCTTGTCTCTGGAGCACTCATTTTGAAACTGGTACAGCCTCATTAAGCCCCATAAAAACAACAAAACCACAACAGCCTCTAAGTGCAAAGTGTGAACTGCTCTAGAGAGTTGATTTGCTCAGGTCTGTCCACACACAGTGCCAGGCTCTCCATGTCACATACAGTTCAGTTCCCCAAATACTACTGAAATCTTTAGTATTCTGTTGGGCAGGACATACTGCCACTTACTGTGAGAAAAAAATGCAATACACGGTAATTATACCTTTGTCCAACAGCACAGAGAGACTTTGTAACAGAAATGGTAGAAGAAACTGTATTTTTTGTGTCAACCACCACTTCCTCCCAGCACTCCTGAGAGAGACAAGCTTTGCATTTTAAAATTTGGTGTAAATACAAAAAAACAGGGACATCCTTTTGCCTGGTTAAATCAGAAGAGAAACAGTTCCGAACAACAGAAGTACCCGGCTAATCCCCTGCTTCACTGCAACTTCATTCCCCAACTGCAGCCATGCAGGCTGCACGCAAAGACCTTGCAGAGGGAGGTTCTGCTTCATTTGGACTGCATTTACTAAGCAGCCTGTGCTTCTCCATTTGAAATCCCGAGCCCCCCAATGTCTCAGGGAAGATTTGGGAAGCGTCGAGGGAAGCTCACGCAGGTTTTATTTTGGCACCATGCGGCCCACAGCACTTGGCCCTGATCTGCTGCCACCCCGCTGCACCAGCGCCTGTGTCCGTCCATCTGTGTGTGCTTACTTCATTGAGCCATCCTCACGGAGCTGGAAGATGCCACCTTTTGTATTTCTCAGATTGCATCCCTGAAGAACTGATCGTTTTACGATACTTCATTAACATCAGCCACTTCTGTTTCATATGAGCTCTCCATCATTAAGATATTAAATCCTTTGCAGATAAACGAAGCAAGAAGTAAAGCAGAAATCACAGCATTCATTTTTCTCTAAAGGTTTATAACACAGTTGAACACTGTATAAAACAGTCCCATCATTTCTGTGGTAATTTTTCAGATTATCTTGAATATTCTTGTAAAAATTTAATAAATGTTAAAATGAAAGCAAGACATTTTCAGTCTCTCACAGACACACGAAATTTGTGATGACTTGGACTAGGCTCTCATTTTTTTGCTGAACTTGGCTGAATTATTGGCTTCTGGTGCCTCAAGCGCCACAGCAACCAAACAGAACGTGTTGCTGAATCAGACTTAATTACAACACTAGCTTGCTATCTGGCTTTAGGAAAATTAAGAGTCTCTGACTCAGTTTACTCACACTAATAAATGAACAAATGCCACCTAATCCTTCACTGAGAATCTTCTTCCCTCAGCTGACTTTATCAGAAGCACCTTGAGAGCCCACAACACAACTGCAATTTCTCTAACACAGGAGATTATGATAACCAAAGGATTCCAAAAGCAGAGAATCTGCAGATAAAATTGGTACTAATAAATCTATAGCACAGCAAGGCCATTTTGTTTTTGCATGAGACTGTCACTACTCATAAGAGCCCAAAGACATTTTAGAAACATCTTTCAAAGGAATAATGCAGTTCCCTAGTCTCAACTTACACAAAGGCCATTCTTCCTGGAAAAGTGGAATCACTGTCAAACATCACTAAAATTAATTTATCTCTGCAGTGAAAAAAAACTCTTTGAAATACATTCCCTAGAAAGAAGTGTTCTTACAAATGAGAATATTGTATGTTTGCATCAAGGCTGAAGAGCCTCTTAATAAAGCCTGAACCAGAAGTATAGGCACAGACTGTGTTTCAAGGACAGGAAAGAAAACATGACTGCCTCAGCAAATCACAGGAAGAGGATGAAGGTGCCTCTGGGTGCAGTATTTTATTTCTCTCTAGAAATTAGCTTCTTAAGCTGTGATAAATTTTTATCTAGTCTGATAGGAAAGCATCAGATCCAAAACACTTAACAGAATTCCTTTCATTTTCCATAAAAAAGGAAAGCATTAGGTGGTGAAACACAAGACTTCTGCCACTGAACACAGACACAGATGTTCCGATTCCAGCTGACTTCTAAAATCTGAAGTACCCCAGCTGGTTCAGTGTAGCTGAGCTCCTCCAGCTCTGCATTTTCAGTGAACGAGAACAGACTATCCACCATGCTTGAAAAGTGTCAGCTCTTTCATACTCAGCAGCAATTAGCCATTCTGGGCACCAGTGTGTGTACAAGCTGTTGCTCACTGCTGCTGTGCCAAATTCTGGCCTTTACAAGTACCCAGTACTGGAAAACATTACATCATGATCAGCAAAACACCCAAGTAGCAGCAAAAGCTAATTGGGACCTCAGCAGAAAGAACAAAGGATAACATGACTAAAAAGCACCTTGATACCATTTCAGTCAGGTGTAATGACTTCTTTAAAATTAATTTTCACAGCTGACAGCTTTGTGCAGGCTGAAATCTTCAATCACGCTCACATGGCAGAGACCTGAGCTCTGCCCGCTTTGGAGTGATCCTTCACCCTTCTAACAGCAGCCAGCACAGAGCAGCACAGCATGCCACAGGTGTGGGGCAGTAGCTCCCCAGAACAGAAGGCTCTTGCTGCTGGCTGCACTACAAACATGATGCAGCCCAGGAAGGAGATGCCCACAAGGTGGGCACAAGGCTATCTGGCTGCAGCCATCTGAGAATAGGGACACCTCTTTGCAGGTAATGACAGCCCTGTTCAACGACTTTGGTGTTTTAAAGCATGCTGGAAAAAGAACTGTAGAAGAAAAAAACACTGAAATTTATTTAAGTTGTTAACAGTAAGCAGAGTGTTATTTAGATGGTATAAGCAGAGAGCGGATGGTAGCATACACATGTCTAGTAAAAATACTAGACTAAGACTAAATAGTTAATAGAGACTTCAAACAAAGCAGCAGAACATTTTCACAAACAACGGAAGTACCATGCTCTAGGTACGGCTAAAAGTTTTAGGGAAATAAAAAAATGACCAGCTACAAAGATACTGTATGCCAAACCTAATCCCTTACATTTCTACCCAACTCTGTCACGCAGACATTAATACACGCGTCCAATTGATGTCCTGGACAAAAGCTAACAAGCACTCAATAACTGAAGGGAAAAGACGACATAAATGTGCTTCATGAGGGGCTTGAAGGAAAATTTACAGAAGATAAACTGAGATGTACAACGTCTTCTATGTGTGTGTATTCAGAAATGCTATCCAAACTTGAAGAAAATCCTGGTTTTAAAATGTTAACCTCTTAATATTGTGAATATTGTGAAAAAGAATGGACACTTATAGCCACACACATAGCTTTGTTCTGCTTTAACAAAGCCTGAAAAGTGTTTTTTTAAAACTTTAATTACTTACATTGACTGTTTGAGTACTGAAATGACATCTGCATATGTCGGTGGGACTTGTTCAGACATTCAGACCTACAGAGGTCTAATAGCAGAATGAGAGGCTAAGCGTGCTTGGAAGCAAGGCTTGATCCTGGTGCTTTGTATAAATGCAATGAGAGGAGAGAGGGGAGAACATTCAAACAATAGGAGACACAGGCACTCAAAAAATTCAGCTTAGAATCTAGAACAGCTTTTTGACTTGAATTTTGCTTCATTCCTGCTTAAGAAAGTGAGAATTGAAATAAAATGCTCTCTTGAAGTTATGGCATTCAGCTATATAATAAGGTACAAACTCATGCTATGGTCTTTACCTGGTGGCATCTTTAACTGTATCTTAGGAAGGACTCAGGAACATAGCACTGGGATTCACACTACTGCCATTTTAGCAATGAAACCATTTGAAACTGATTCCTAATTGATTTCACTAAAATAAAGATATATGTAGACATTACACAGTGATAATCTGCACACAGTAGTCTGAAGTTCTTCAGCTGATCCAGGTGGTACTGTTACCTTATTTACGCTCTTTCTGGCTGTGAATGTAATGGCTAAGCCTCAATCTGGAAAAGATGCAGATGACGCTCATTGGCAAGGTCAAACAACTACAAGAGCTGGCAGGGTGTATGTTAGATCCATCTGCTTAGGCACATATACAAATTATTTGGCAAAACACGGGTAATATCACAGTAATTTTGGATCAGACTGCTCTTAGATTGCCAGGTGGAAGTAGAAAGATTTTGATCATCTGTTGTTTGCAGAGAGGTTATGACTTTCCTTTCTGAATGCAGACCTTGCTACAGACATCCACCCCGCAGATGCCTCTAGCTCAGTATGCTCACAGTGGTTATGAATTTACTATTTCTCTGTATTCTTCTGTCACAATAGGGTAATAAAAATGCACCTTCTTGCATTTGCTGTTTACAAGCCAATTAATTTAACTTGAAAAATTAATACATTTTACCCATTTCTGATTTTGAAAAAAAAAAAATTTAAATGAATTTGAATTTATTTGCACAATCGTTTTCTTTTTAATTCATTATTGTCTTTATATGCTGAACTTACACATTGACACAGAAACGTGACAAATCCAAACACTGTCCACAACCATTGTGAAAAACAGTATTTGCTACATTATACTGAAGTTAGATAATAGAAGATACACTGATATTACTTTTGTTGCTGCATCCCCTATCATTTGGCTGATTTAACTGCCTCTGAAAACTTTCCCAGTATTAATATCTGAAGTAAATATACAGATAATAGTTACTTATATCCCATCATCTTCAGCGCTGTATAGTTATCATCTTTGCCAGTCTAGCTTCATCTGGTACCTGATTAAACAATAAACGGCATGGCAGCAGCACTTCTTAGTGACTTCCTTGTCCTTGTTAATAAATCACAATTGTCAATTTATAGCAAATTAGGCGAACTCTGCTCTCTTAAGCCTCATTTTATTTAAATCAGTAAGATTTATGATCCTCCAGAATATAATACACCTTCCATTACCTGAGTAGCTAGTAATTGGGAATATGTCTGTCAAAGTCAAAGTGCGAGGATTCATCATATCATTTTTTAAAGGCTCTGGCTCTTCTCCGAAAATTACAAATGTTCATTCTCAGTGGACATCTGAAGTTTATTTTGCAAATTTTGATGTAAATTCTGATTGTCCTTCTAAACCCCTCCTAACATTGACATTTGGCTTTCAATCGTCTTTTGGGCTTTCAATCAGTGACGAAAGATGTGTCATCAATCTATCACAGAGTTGATTCACATAGCACATATCTGAACTAAGTCCAGAGGTATCAAACTGGATGGAGCAGGTGCTCCAGAGCTTCCAAGGTTGATAGATCAGCTCTGTCTGATGCAGATCACTGTGTGAATGTGCTGGGAGATGAAGAAGAGAATTATCAACACCGAAAATTTGCGCATGCGCGTGAAAGAGAACAATGTTTTCAGTACCCTTAGAACACCAAAAGGCCTATTTATTTTAAAACACTTAAAAACAATAAAATCCTTCTTCTCAGGCTATCAAAAGCCAGTGAATGTGAACACTGGATAAAGAGTTATAAAAATCAAGCATCTGTATAGAAAACACAGTCCATATTAATAAGAAATAGGGAATTAAAGAAAATGCAGCAATTGTATTTTAATCTTATTACTCAAGGCAATGGACCTCTGCTTAACTCTTAAGAAACTGAACACAGAACGTGCCTGAGAGACGAGGGGCACATCACATGCAGAAACTCAAGGAAAGCTACAGTGAGGAAGAGCCTATGTGATTAAAGTATCTCCCCAAAACACTCAGTAAATTTCTGAAATAAAGAAAGATGCTTGAAGAGCCATAGTCACATAGGAGAAATCTTTGCTGGTGTTTCACTATCTTTTCAGGATGCAGCATTTTGGTGTGGGACAATTCTGTAGGAGTATTTCAGTATGAGATCTTTTATTACTGTAATCTGTTTTGCTTGTGAAAACTTCCCCTACAAGGAATGCCCATCCACAAGTACCAGCAACCCCATCTGGCATAAACCAAACCATAAATCAAATTATGACAGTGGACTGAACTAATGCTAACAGAGAGAAGAAAATAATGTTTTCTAATGCAAACAAATATGCAAACAATTTTTTTCAGATTACTAAAGAAATCAAACATGCCCCCCATGAAAATGAGCGCCATCATGTCTAGCATATATTCCAGAGGCTCTCAGAAGCTCAGGGAAGGAACCCCCAGGCTGTGGGGATAATTGCTGCCCTGCACTGGCTGGAAGGAACCAAGAGCATGCAGCTCTGCACTGACTTTAGCAGCAGTGCACTTACCCCTACACAGAAATCATTCTCTAGCTAGTCTGGTATTTATATCATTTCAATTAACAGGAGAGAGTTTACTCTTACATTATAAAGAAAGTTGTCTTTTCATCTTTGCCTGCTTACAGAAGTTTCACCAATTCCATCATCCCCAAAGGGCAAGCAGCCTGGCAGGGCAACCTCTGTTCATGCTCTCTGAAAACAGAAGAAACCCAAAGGCCATATCCTTACTACGGCCAATCTCAAGAAAGCCTCAAGGATGACAGGTGGCAGACAATCACAGGGAAATCCAACAGTAAGGATTTTCAGCTGTGACCAACTACTTCAACTGATTCAATTATGTGGAAAAATTGTGGGATGCTGAAGATTAAGAGCTAGTTAAAGAGTCCTTGATTAAGCAAAGTTATAGCAACCAGTAATCACCTGAATGACAGGCAAGCCACAGAGGAGGAAAAACTGTTATTCAGTGTAACAGGACCAGGCAAACATAAGAGCCTAAAATCTAGCCTAAAAGCCAATAAAAAGTTCTGTACCCTGGGAAAAGATGAACTGAAAACCTGGTCTCTCATAGCATTTTGTACTAGATCAAAAAAGTAGTAGTAAAAACAAAGCGGGAGGAATAGTCCTCACTGCCAAGGGAATGAAGATGATGATGATGCCCACTGGTGGGTATGGCTTACAATTCAGCTTAACTTCACTGCTTGGCTCCTCCTGAACAAGCAAAGCAAATGCCTGAAGCTGCTCAACATCTGCTTTCTTGCTGCCCTAACACAAATGGAAATACTTCTTTAGAGTTGGCTTTATTATTAAGAGCCCTCATTAGGGCATGCCAGAATACATTATTACATTTTTTACGGGGTTTGTGGTGGGTGTAAGCATGCCTCACCGCCTTCAGCCAGGCAGTAATCCCTCCTTAAGCCTTTCATTTTTATGCTCTTCTGGATGCATATCTGCATATCTCCATTCTCTTTAAACCTACTAAATTAGCAAGGGCAAACAGAAAGAAACACAAGTCTGATGCACAGCAAGTTTTAAGGAGGAAGCACACAGGAAAATACTGCTATTTCTGCTGTTTCCCCCCCCCCCCCCACACCCCCCAGGGAGCATTAGATGAGATTATAGCCACCCACTGCTGACACTGGTCCTTGCCCTAAAAATTCATACATAAATACAGGTCTACTCATTTTACATGGCCACCCATTGCCTCACATCCCCAAGGGCTTCCTGCATTATTTTACTAAGAGTGAAAATGCTTCTTCAACATTCATTAGGAAGTATTTTAAATATGGTAAGAACAAACAAATAAAAAGCAGAATACCTCAGATCACACAAACACACGCTCCAGGAGAAATTATCACAATGAGAGTTCAAGGCAGAATCAGCTCACAAAAACAGTATTGTGCCACGTTGATTTCTTCATATGAAAATTTGGCACTGAGCTTACATTCCTATGTCTGTCCTCCCAGCCCCGACACTGGGAAATAAAAAAGCCAGGACTGAGCAATACATGAAGGCAAAGATGTTTGCTTTCCCATCCCACATGGATGAGGGCAGGCTGGTTTATGAGTTCCTTCCAATTTTCCCTCCATATGCAATTGCAACTCGTGTTTTTTAATCTGTGCACTGAATGATGTATATGGGGACTTATATGCATATGATAATAGCTCCAAAGAAACAAAAGCAAGAAGATACATTTCTAACCAGTATTGGCCTAACAAACAAGGGCTGACATGGACTCTCGTATAGCTGGCATGCATCAGTAGCCAAACCCTTCACTCAGTCAGTTTCACAGAACCCCAACCAAATCAGCATTACTGAGAAACCGGCCCACTGGAAAAAACTTGCACTGCCTCAGCCTTGTGGTGTAAGAGCTGTCCGGAACAGCTGGACATGAAATAACATATGATATCTACATTTTAAAGCCCGTTCTATCTTATTACTAAAACAATCATTATCCTTGGGCTCCAAGAGGTTACTCGCATAACGTCAACAGGGTGAAGAACAAGTAAAACAAACTTTGCTTGCCTACGCTCCAAGCAAATGCAGGGCCATGTGCACCCTCATGAGAGAATGACATGGCCAGTGCAGCACTGAGCCCATGCTAATAGTATGAGAAGTCAGTACTGATGTTTTCTGCCTATCAGCCCTGTGCTGAGTAGTCACAGCTTCTGCCTGGCTACATCCGTCTACTGGCACCTCAGTCTTATCTGTGACAGACACAAATCTCACATATCCCACAGACACTCTTCTGCTCTGAGAGTCTCAATTTCTAACCCTGTTTTCAGGGACAAAATCTTGGCGCAGAGGGTTGGGGGGAGGAAGAGCCAAATTCTTAGCAGAAGTTTGGAGCCAGCTTCCTCACTATCATTCTGGCTTCGCTGTAATGCCTCCAACCACAAGAGTCTGGCTGCAAAGCATACTGTCTTTCCAAAGCCCAAGAGCTTTATCCAGACTTTTTCCAATTATATCTGTCACTCTGGATGACTGGAGAAATTGGTTGAACCCTCAGAATACTGCAGTGCTGCTAGAGAAGCCAGGACACTGGCTGAACTCACCAAGGAAGAGAATAGAGTTGGGTGTAATTTACAGAGCAGCTCTGCCACAGACACACCAGCATCTGTTGCCCAAAGTGTGGACCATGTGCAATACTGATTTTACCTTTCTTCACTTTCCATTTCAGACAGCTGTCAGCAATACCAGAATCCAGAGATGACAAAAATCTCTGCATCCCAGCAGTTCAGGCTCCCATTTATTTGAGGAACCAAAGAGGCTGTGGCAATGCCTGGGCAGGCAATTCATGCCATGTTCCAGGTTGACAATGTTTTTTCATTTCAGATAAAACACAGATGTATTTTTAACTCTCATTCCCCATTTCTACAAATAATTCTATCTTGAAGAATGAAAATATCTTTCCTTCATTTGTTGTTACCAACGTTTTAAGAAAATAAGTGTGAAAAATATAAAAAAATTAGCCCCTCCAATAATAATAGTTAAAAAAAACACACAAAACAACAAACCCAAAGGGAATTTTCTGAGTACAGTAGCAAAACACCGCATTTGTTTTGCTCACCTTAGGTTTTACTACAGCTATTCAAGTAAATCCTTTCTCAATGGCTTATTGATTGGAGGTTTGATTGCTCTGTTGAATTCTGACATCCACATACTTGACAATATCAGTGAAGTTACAGAAAAACCACATGCTGTAGGATAAATGAATTAGCACAGTGCTGCTATCTATTCACCAGCTGCACGCACACTCATGGTGCAGATGGCCAGCAGCATTCAAAGCAAAAGTAAGCTTCACTTCTCCACTTGTAATCATACTACACAATCTAAACCATGCGCATTATTTAAATAATCATTCAAAGAATGCTATGGAGAGAAAAAAAAAACCACAACACAACACTGGATAATTACACCTACACCTGTGTTTAATCTGAAAACACAGGTTTGGTAACACTAACAAAGGTTTCTTGCCAGAGCACCCTGGGGCTCCAGGTGGCACAGTGCAAACTCACCTCACGTGGCACTCTCCCACTAGCTCTGAGGCTCTGACCCCAAAGGAGAACTGCAAAAACACTGCTTGACCATGGCTTATCTATAGCTGTCAGCACTAGCCAGCCCCATTCCTAAGGGAGCAAATGGTTCCTTCTGTCCTCATCTGACAGAACCACCTGGACACTGGCCTCTCAGCTCAGGTGGTCCATCAGTTACCACACTTTGACGTTCACTCAAACCTATCACAGGCAGCATTACACAGTGCTACAACCCCCATAAAGTACACATTCAATAGGAAAAACATTTTTGTGATCGTGAAAAGTAAGAGATCAGACCATCTTCAGTGTAATCGTAAAAAAAAAATAGCACTATCCACTTTTGCTATCCCAGTAAATGGCAGAAGTTCCTGATCCCATCAAGCACTCGTTTGGTATCTGGTCGCTCAAGCTGCTTACTGCTAGCTGGCCAACTGTTTTTTTCTGAAGGCTTGTATGAGGATAGGAACCCCAGAGAACAGTCTGTAGCTATCTATCCCTTCCCAGAGAACACTGTAAAGCCTTTATCTTATTTGAATGAGCTTACATTTGGAAAAAAGAAAAAAGAAGGTGGGTTTTTCACATTATTGATATAAACTCCTCCACACAGGATTTTTTAAAAGTCTACATCAAACAAGAAAAAACAAATGCTGAGAGGGCAGATTTAGGGCAATTTATCAAGGTTTGGGAAATGGCTTCCAGATGGAGAGAGTTGTTTGCTGCTGGCTGGTGAGAAGGAAGCAAGGTATTGTTATTGAATTAGCATGAATCTCTGGTGGAGAACTGCGTGGTAGATAGAGTGCTCCTTTCATATGGTTTGCATTTGGACCTGTCAAATTTCATTTTTACTCAAAAACCTGTGGTAAAGACAAAGAGTTCATTTTTGCTTATTAAATTTCCCCTGATTCTCCCTGTGCTGTTATCCAGTCTCTATTTTTAAACTCTGTGCTAAGTGCCATGCTTGGGTCTGTTTGCTCCATGCCATGCTTGGATGATAACCTGGTGCTTACAAACACACAAGTGGTTTTGGGTTTTGCATTCACACACTGCACGTCACCTAAGAAAGTGCATGAGAGAGGAGAAAACTTGGATGCTCTATCAGATGTTTAAACCGAGTTCAAGAGTTTATCAAAACCTTTCTAAGTAAAATGATGTACTGAGGTCTAATGTACATTAGAAAATTACTACTAATAAAACTAGAGGATTATTCTTGATTATTCTTTGCTAATAAATCCTTCCCTTATAAACATGTCTTCTATTAATATAAATGCATGTATACGAGTGGATTTGCTAATACAGGAATATATAAAAAAAGATAAAATAAGGGCAAAGGAAATATATTCTTATAACCAACACAATCCTACTCTGAATAACCCTAGCATCTCTTCCAGCATGTGTGCATTACAGAGTAAGAGATAAACAAAGATTTATGTATTTTCCTGATAGTTTAGAAACCTTACTTTTGAAGTTATCCTAGCAGTTGCTTAGCCCCATATGAAGAATTTAACCTAGTTCATGTTAAACATCAAATTAGAACGACCATTAATCTATTAACCTCCAGAGATTAAACAGACACAGCTTCCCCATCATAAAGACAAATCAATTGTTACTGACTAGTTAGTTTTAGATGAATGAATGTTTGACAATGTGGTCTTTTAATGTCCTGGAAAAACTTGAGGTTGACATGCCAATAGGTAGAAGGATTTTTAAGGAGAGGAAATTATCAATGGATTTTTCATTTTAAGAGAATTTGTGTTTTCTTGAGTACTAGACACGAGGGCATTAGAATGAAAAAGAAATGAGCTTTACATCTTCTCTCTTCCAGTGTTTCGGGGATCCACCACAATGAATCTAAGATCAGCAGTGTACCCTAAGTAGATACAGAAGGGAAATGGTGATATCATCAGCTCCAACTAATTCCCAAATCCTACTTGGAATGTACGCCATGGTATTTGTGCTTGCTTTCCTTATATATGTCTGGTTATGACCTTTTCTATAGTTCTCATTACTCTGTTTTATGAACATCTGCTTTAACTAACCAAGACTCTGTAAGAAATATCCAATGAGGTAAATAAAATCACAGTTTACAAGATGCAACCTACTTCTCTGCCCATAATGTCCTATCATATGCCTTGTTTATTACTTATATTTAATCCCTCAGCTGCTTACTATTGAGCTAGGTTTCCAGAGTTATCAATTCCGAAAAAAAGTTTTGGTAGCCTTAAGCTGTCATGGTGCAGTGTTAACAAAGGGATTTATATATCACTACTGAAGGAATGACATTACTCAGTGGCATAGTTTTCCAATTTTCGTATCTGTTATCTAAAAACTGACACTGCATACTCACAACACTACATCTACAGGATTCCATCTACAGAATTTCACCTTTTCAGATCACTACACACAGTACTCAGAACTCAGAGACAGGTGAGCTTGTAGTAACGTCTCTGATCAATTACCACTTTATTGCTAATCAGAATGTGTGAGATGGATGCAAGCTAGCAAGTAGCTCACCCTGTCATTGTGGATGAAACTGGTCTTTAATTCTCATCTGAACTGCATTCCCTTTAGCATGGCAGCCTATGAAACAGTTATCTTGGTGTTTGCAAATAAAGAAAAGGAAGATAAAATCAACTGGCCATCAACTACATCACAGAACCAGAGAATGCCCAAGGTTGGAAGGAACCTCTGGAGATCATCCAGTCACGCTCAAAGCAAGGTCAGCTAGAGCATATTGGTCATGGTACATCTGTACAGTCATGGCACAAGGAGAAAGAAATGCCTTTCCTATTACACAGGATAAAAATCTGGAGAACAGTTGAAAGGTCACACACAATCTGTCTGAGTAAGGCATCTGCTGAACTCAGTTGCCTGTAAAATTGACTTCTCATGGTACAACAATTAGAAAGCAGAAGGAATGAAGAATACTTTATTGCTTTTCATGTAGTTCATTTGTAGTCATACCTTGAAGCCAAATGGGCAAGTGCACTGATAAAACTCCACTGGATCATTGATGCATGTCCCATTGTTCTTACATGGATTGGAGAGGCAGGGGTTACACTTGGACACAACACTGATATCTGCCGGCTCTGGAAGGGCAAAATACAGTGTATTAATAGAGAACTGGATTACAAAATTAATACTTTCCATGCTCACATTTTTCCCTAATGTAGTATTCACCCTGTGTTGGTACACATGCACATGCTGTGGGTGCAACGTTACACAACAGCATGAGGGATTCTCAGGGATTATGAAGATTTTAAGTACTTAAATCAAGAGCTGGGTAACTCTCAACATTGCTTATATTCTCCTGCACATGGAAACATCAGCTCTGAAAAAACACACTGGAAATCTCCAGAGAATGAGCTTATATATATATGGCTTTCAGCAATTCTTCCTTCTCTTAGTGCTGGAAATTCTGCAACAGCAATCCCTAGGGAACTATAACATGTCATTTCTATGGCTGGTAACAAGAATGAAAGTGCAGATGCAACAGTAGAAATGAAAAACATGCGTAAGAAAGATTCAGTTAGAGGCTTATGGGACTGTTTAGGTGCAAAGTGTTCTACCATCCTTAGTTTTAATAGAGTTTAAAACTTATTTTCCTCCTGTTCCACCCAGAAGAAAGATCAACCAACATTCAGACCTTGGCAAAGTGCAAAAGTTAAACACACAATATGTAAATGCATGCAGATAAATATGTGTGTCCATTTTTAAAACTTGTAATAAACCGTATTTTTTAAGAGATTGGTGATACTTGTGGACAAGCAGGAAGCTGAACACATACCAAAACAATATAACATAATTTGGGATACTAAATCAACAAATATTTTATTGTTGATATGTTAGAGAAAGTTAATTCAGACTGCTAAGTTTATGGTTAAGAAAAAGTTGATTTTTTAGTGGCTAAATTTCAAATATTAATGAGTTAACAGCTTTTACACATAAAAAATAAAGCTGAGCACTTCAAAGGGGCTTCAATTATATCTGACAGTAAAGGACCTAAAATAACTTCATCTCATTTTTAAGGTAATACATTTTAAAATCTCTTAAAATTGGTCCCGTGTGACCCGGAGTGGACACAGGCCTTCTGTTACTGAATGATAAGAGATAAGCAGGAGGAAGTTGTGATGCATCCTCAAAGTGAAGAATATAAGCTCACATCTGACATTAGAGAGCAGGTAGAGCTGTAGAGGGTTACAAAGATCAAAGATGAAAAGATTTCCCTTTCAGTGAGGAATTTGCTCTGGGCTGTCCTCTGTGAGATACAAACCCACATTATTCACTTTGAATACCAGCATGGCACCAACAGGGGGTTAAGAACATCAGAGAAATCAGTACCAAGGAGTCTCAGCTTAAAAGTGCATGCTGTATAAAGGCTATATCCTGATCTCATAATGATGGCAGGGTCAACATGGCTAATAAAAGCAGCACAGTTAATTGCAGAGCAAAATGCAACGCAATATAAAAATAAACAAGAAGTAACAAATCCAAAAAATGGAAAAAAGGTTTGTTGTCTTCCTCTTCTATCTTTGGGTTTTATGTCTAAGTAAATGTCATGCATTTTTAACTTGGAGTTAGAACAGGAAAAGGAAATAGCATTTGGATTTCCGAGACTGTTGGTGGTGAAGTGCAACAAATGTGAGCTGCTACCCTTTCGCTCCTCCCAGAACACATGCAGGTGGCTATGCAGGGTGTTCAGGAGAGACAGCATTTGGAGGCTATTGAGCCAGAACTCATTATTTATTTATTTAATAATACACAAATGTACATTTTCCAGTTATTCCTATGGCATAGTTCAAAGCTAATCAATATAGGAGCTAATAAGAACACTGTTAGTTCCTAGCACGTAAGTTGTTCATTAGTTTGCCCTTGGGGATTTGGTTTATAAATTCACACAGCAAAATGCCCTCAGCCTAGTACATTCCTTTCCTCTACTGCATTGTTAAGAGATGCAGTACTATTTTTTTTTTTAGTAATAAATAATAATAATTTTTTACTAATTTTTTTTTTTTTTTTTAGTAAAAAGCAGAGATGGGTTTGCATGACTTCCACATTACATGCTTTTATTTTTTTGGCTCTGCTGAGACATAACCTTCTGCTCAGTCACACACTAAAAACGTGATTTTAACAAGAATTTGTTAAACTGCTTATATGTGTATATATATAAACTTACAAGTTACTGGAGGCCACAGAGGATATCTGTGCACAACCCTTATACAAGCATATCGAGGTCCTGAGCTCAGTGTGGGATGACACCTGCAGCAATGACCCAGGCCTTTTTGAGGTGAGTGACACTTCAGCCCCCACTGAGCCCCATCTGAGCAATGCTGGGGAAAGGACTGAATCTACACAGTCACAAGTATGGACATATCATTGGACAATCTGTGTTATCCCACAGATAGTGTCATTCTGCTGCCACAGGCTCGTGCCACAGCTACAGCTCAGCATTTGTAGCTGAGAGAACCATGCAGCTGCAGTATGAACTGAGAATGCACTATCCCTGTCACGGGGTGCAGGGTAAATGTCTCCAGGCCAAGGGTAAATCTGTGCTTCACATTGTAATAAATTTTGCCACTTTACCACTAACGAACATCACTGATGTCCCAATGGAACAGCATGAGGAGTACAATATTAAATGTGCACAGGGGAAATAGGTTCTATAAATATATAAATAGTTACTATCAGATTACAAAATCGTGCATTGCTTTTCAAAATAAATGCAATGTGTTGAAAAAGGGTGAATTTTACTAGGGCTTGGAGCTTCTTGGAGTATACTGAAACTCATTCAGACCATCAACAACATCTGCCTGTACAAAGACTGCCTCTGAAACAACACTTTTTTCTCCTTCCCTACTCAGATAAAGCCAGCGATGGAGATGGCCTGACTGGTAGAAAGCCCAACAGCTTTCTGGTGGACCTAACTAATATTTATATAAAAACGATACAGCTGTTTTAACAGTCAGAATCGTGGACTCACTTATCTCCTGCATGTTTTGTTTAGAGAGAAAGTGAATCTAATTACTGATACATGACATTTTCAAAATGAAAAATTCATTGGCCTTTTCCTGTTGCATTAAACTTGTTTCACACAATCATTTTCTTTGTTTGACTTAGTGTGAACAAGTAACTTATTTGGTATTTTTAACATTTAGGGAATAATTGCATTTCACATTTTAGGGACCATTATAAAGTCTGCAGTTATGATTTTTGTAGTCAGAGTTCTGATAGTTTTGAGAAAGACATTTCAAAGTAATTAAATTATAAGTTTACAGTTATTAAAAATACATCTAAAAGGCCATAAAGTTGACCTCAGGCTTGGCAACCAGCGATCCAAACCCACTGGTGGATATGCAGATTCTGAAGTTTCTTTGACTACAACTTGGTTTGTTCCAGCATCATCCGTTATGAGGATACTTCAACTTTCCTCTGAAGTAATCAGTATTAATCAATGTTGGCAATACACACCAGACTGACGGCGTGGGGGACAGTACGAAAATGCCTTCCTGCTCTGCACTGTGCTGGAGCGTCCTCACCTCGAGCACTGTGTGCAGTCCGAGTGCCACAAAACAAGGATGTAAAGCTATTACAGAGTGGCCTAAGGAGGGCTGCAAAGATGTGGAAGGGTCTGTGGGCACGGTGTGTGAGGAGTGGCCAAGAGCATTGGGCTTGCTCAGCACAGAGCAGAGCAGGCTGAGGGCAGCCCTCATGGTGGCTGCGGCTCCTCACAGGGAGTGGAGGGCAGCGCTGAGCTCTGCTATGTGTGACAGTGACAGGGCCCAGGGAACAGCATGGGGATGTATCAGGGGAGGGGGGGGTGGGGGTGAGGGAAAGGCTCTGCCCAGAGGATGGTGGGCACGGGGTGGACGCGGCCTCGAGCTGCCATTGGATTTGGGCGGTCGTTTGTGGAGGCAGCACCTGCACTCGATGAGCAATGTGTGTCCCTTCCAACTCAGCATATTCTGTGATTCTCTGATGTTCATATACTTGGCGGCAACCTGTGCAAACCTCCAAAGCTCCCTTTACAATAAGAATTTGAGTCTTACCTACTCTACGTTCAACAATATACTATTTACTTTCTTCACAAGAAAATGTACTCCTTATCTTTTACTGACTGCTCCCTAATGCACAGTAATCCTGTCCATGACTACACCAAATTGCTAACAGCTGCACCTCAGCGCTCTCCTGAAAGTACACTAAATTCAGACATTAAAGATTTACCATAATATACAGTTTCTGATACAGAGCTGGTAAGGGCATAAAGTTTGTGTATCTTCAAATAAAAATATAATTTTGGTAAATATCTGCTTTCCACATGAATTCTTACTTTTCAGATGTATGTACATAAAAACTAGAGAAGTCTATATTTTAAAATGTCCCTTATTTTACCAGAGTTGTCTGTGGTAGGTAGAAGGCCAATAACAGTTTATTTGTTCAACTAAGTCACAATATGCTAATTTGCTCCTACATAATCTGGTGCCATTCTAACTTTTTGGAGGCTCACTGTTTTTCTTTCCCGGGGTGCAGTTAACTGAACTCTGGAAGAACACTTCAAAATGTAACTTGAATGCAGTCTGATGCTTCAGTAAATGAAAGCCAAGCAACTTCTCCCAAATTCACTTTAATGCCAAGCAGCTTGCAAGAGTATAAAAATAAAGAGCTGGGTACTAGGAAAAGCAACAGGAAACAACAGTTTGCTTGCGCTTACCTTTGCACTGGAAGTGGTGAGTTGGTGTTGTGAGCAGCAGCCTGTCCACCATGGCTTCTGGGCCACTGCAGCGGGCTATTCCTGGCTCTTTGTACCCTGCCTTCACCCACTCGGAAAGCCAGCGGAGGTTGCAGTCACAGTGTAAAGGGTTGGTACCCAGAGCCCTAGTAGTAAAAAACCAAACAGCAGTTATTTGGGTTTGCAATTAAAGATAACATCCCTTATCTCAATGAAGTACATTTGTACCAGAATGCTTTGTTTCAAAATGTGTGAAATAAATCTTCTGAATATTCAGAAAGTCTCCTAGAATTATCTCCCCCAGTATTCCTCCTCCTTTCTTTCCATCATTAGTTACGGAGGTTGTATAAATACTTAACAACAAATCACCTTTTCAAACAATAGATCACTTTTTCAAAAACTTGTGCTTGAGAAATGTTGAGAGACATGTATTACTTCCACAGAATTTTCCAGGTTTGTTTCTTTTATTTAACTCTTTGGCCTTCACGAACCAGTGAGCTGTGTTATTTAGTTTGGATCTGATGAGTCACTGGATGAGTCATGCATACGGAGGATACCCGTATTTTCAAAACTGCAACCTGGTGTCCGTGAAGCTTGTTTACAGCTTTGAAAACACATCTGCAGGTTAGCCCATCTCTTGAGAGACATCGCATGGTCGAAGCAGATGCGTTCAAATAGTGCAATTATAATTCACAAAACTTTTTCATTATAAATGGAGATCTATCCAAAAGAAAAAAAAAAATCAAAACACAAAAACATTTTACCTTAAATTTACGTGCTGTCTTGACTCATTTAGACTACTTCTTTCTCAAGTGTCATTTTAAGCAATGAGTCAATCTCAGTCTAGAAACTATTAATTTCTGGATGTGTGAAGAAATGTATGCTGGAAGACTGCATTTATTTTGCTGAAAGGCTTTAACTGTGCAACACCTGAACTGCAATAGGAAAATAATTAACTAAATAGTTACAGATCAGCATGTGGAAAAGATACTTACGAAACCAATAATTCAAATTGCGTTTCAGACTTTACATATGTTATAAACAATATTTAATATAGTATTTTAAACATAATCTTCTTTCAAATAAAAATATCAGACAGGATATTACGATAAAAACCTCAGTAAGTTTGTTGATACATTTCTATTGGAGTGACTAATGAACCCACCGTGCCCTAGACAGATTCATAATGAAGGTTCATAGGTTCAAACTCTGTCTAGGGCTCATTCATCAAAATTAAATGTGTACTAAAGCACAGTATTAAAAAATATCTATCCATTCCTTCTGTGATTCTATTGCTTACTATGGGAAAAAAAACTACTCATTTGACTTTTTGACCCTGTAACTGTGATCAACCGGCTCACTTGTCCAAGGTCAAACAAAATACAGCAGTGAAATTTGGACCTAGAAATTAACTTCAGCATTGAGCAACCGCGATATAAAAAACAGCAGTGGGAGGATAATTGAAGCCCAGTTACCTGTGTTAAGTAATCTTCACAAAGTACCTTGGAACTGAAGTAGCCCTATAGTCACTAGAACTGATTACTAATAACATTATTGTACAACTGCAGAAATTATTGCAAGTATCTTTCTGTTCATTTTTTTTCCCATACCTCAGATCTGCTGTGAATTATTATATTCTCATTCATGTGCTCTGACATATGCACTCTATTTATTTGTTTGCCCACTCTACCATACTATGTGAAGAAGGTAAAAATATCTTGTGCTGTAATAAAATATCTCCAGCAACATTTTCAAAACACGCTGCAAATATTTCTGTTCAGCCAACTTTTTTGAACTTATAATAAATTCAATTAAAATCTGTGGACAGGAGTGTCTCTTACAAAGAAAGGTTGAAGGAGCTGGGCTTGTTAAGCTTGGAGAAGAGTAGGCTCCAGGGAGACCTCCTTGTGGCCTTCCAGTACTTGAGGGGAGCTTATAAAGCAGGAGAGAGACCAACATTTTACATGATCAGATAGTGATAGGACAAGGAAAACTGGCTTTAAAATAAAAGAGGGGAGATTTAGATTAGATGTTAAGGGGGGAATTTTACACTCAAGAGAGTGGTGAGGCATTGGCACAGGCTGCCCACAGAAGCTGTGGGTGCCAGATCCCAGGGGGCATTCGGGCTGGGTTGGATGGGGCCCTGGGCAGCTTGATCTTTTGGGTGGCAACCAGCCCACAGCAAAGGATTGGAGCTGGACATGGATGGTCTTTACGGTCCCTTCCAGCTAAGCCATTCTGTTATTTTATGAATAACTAACTAAGATAATGCAAAGATACAGAGTGCTATGGGAGGACTGCTTATTTTATTTGAGTCCATTTCTTGATAAGTAATTAACATAGCTATTGAGTAAAGGCAAGATGATTCAACAGAATCAGGAATCTGAGCTGTTTATCAGTAACATGTCCAAGAAAAAGACCTGCTGTATACAATTAAGAAAAGTTTCTTTGTGAAATCCCTGGAGCATGGCAGTATTTGGCAAATCAAAATGGTTACGGAGCTGTGTATAATACCAAATGGACAGAGATGAGGGGATAGCATATGTGGGAACTGACCTAACTGAGCAGTTCTCAGTTTTGCCCCAGCACATTTTGAGTTCTTTTTAGATACTAATGTACATGATTCTTCAGTAGTGCTTTAACATTTTTATCATTAGCCTGGACTAAACAAATTAGCAGAGTCATGGCTTAAATAGACAATTAATTATGTGATTCAAGTAAATAAAGTTGTAAATTCAAACAGAACAGTATATGGTAATATCACATTTAAACTTTTCTCTGTTTTTAGTGAGGTTTAGGTTACAGTTTGTCATAACAGCTACAGTCAGATAATATCTTTACAATGTAAAGGAAATTCAGTGGTTATCTTCTCCTAAACATCACTGGAAAAAGTGATTAAAGTATCTAGATGTCAGTTTTGTTCTTCCAATTGCAAACCATTTAAAATCTACTACAAAAGACTGACTAAACCAATACTTCTGTCTCTTCTAGAATAATATCCAGCTCAGTACCCTGGTAGTCAGCTTCCTTCGTACCTGTCCTACCACAGCCATACAGCTACATTTAACATCAGGTTTTATTCTCCTGGAGTTACAAGTTTGATGAGTAGCAGCTTCTCATTCCATCTAAAAATTATTCCAAGCACATTCTTTCTACTCAAAGATCTAGGTATCAGGAGAGCTCAAAAACAAGTTATTTGCAAATCTATATGACTTTGTTTGAATAAGCACAGCCTTTTCTGGCTTGTGAAAAGCCTAACATCTAGCAAGATCACTGTGGTTGCTGAAAGTTTCAGATCATCACACCGCATCCTCTTTAAGAAATTGGAGAGCACAACTGTCCTGTAAAATTAAATTGTTCAGCTGTGCAAAATACACCCCAGACAGGTCTTATTTATTTTATGGATCCTATTTATTACTCTTCATTTGTGTTTTGTGTGTTTTACATTTCTGGCAGCACACACATCTGAACAGACAGACTGCAGTGACTGTATTGGACCAAAGAGGTTTTTATCGCTCCCCAAGGTGAATGGTTTACCCAGGAAAATTGTGTCTGCACTTCATTTAAAGTGAACCCTGAGGAAAGTCCAAACAAATGGGGCACAATATGTTTATCTCGTACATTCTAAAAATACCCTCAGAAGCCAGACTCCCTGTATGGAAGGTGTCACTGCATTCCAAAAGGTGATTCAGGGCTTCAGCTCTGTCAGACTTTCACTCCAAAACAACACAGAAAACGACTTTACTGTGCTGGGAGCATGACAATGAAATACATTTCTTTGACTAAGACGCCAAGGTGTAAGTTCGAAACAGGGAAGTTATTTCTCAGTTGCAGCTGAAATTCCCTAAATTGCTCATACATTATTTCTGCCTGTACCAATCTGAGATATGTTTATTCTTCTTTGTCTATAAAAAGACTGAGATAGAAAGCTCTGCACGGAAATCACAGCCCAAGGACAAATTTGCTATCCCGTAAATATTTGTGTTTTACACATTTTCTGGATAACAGTGCTGTTGTGTTCAGTAAGTTTTCTGGAGGGAATGTTTAAAGTTTAAGAAACATAAAAAAATTATGTTAAAGGTACACATGCACATGCATCATGTGTAATATCACACATCATCTCAGCAAACATTTTCTGTTCGCTATTTTGGCATTGACCGTGAAACTCCAGGTTTGTTTCATAACTATTACAGCTGTTTGTCTTTTACAGTTCTTTCATCAATTGAGTTGTGTTTAAAAAGATCCCGGACCTCCACTAATCCAAATCATCTTTTGAAATACCTGAAACTTTTAATAACTTTTAATTATTTTGTACAAATTATGAGTATTAATACTGTGATTTGACCCATTTCCCTATGAATAAATATGTCTGAGGTATGATTCATCAAATTCATATACTGACAGTATTTCAGTATGCAAAACATATGACACTTATTAAGCACTGTATTCACATTTGCTTAATATTTGCTCTTTGTGGGAGGTTTCCTGTCCCTGTCTCAGACCATAACACACTCTGCATTTCTCTTAGACAATGCTGAAAGAAAACCTTAAACACAAAGTCCACAGAAGAGGAAACTGTCACATTTGCTCATTTGGTTTTCCTTAAGAAAATATTTTGGTAACTAATAACAACAGGTTCTTATATTTATTTTATTTCCTTTGAACATTTGCTCTGTGGATATCTAGAGCAGAATACGGAAAGTACGCAGGAAGAGCAGAATACCTATACAATCATAAATTTGTAATAACTGTAGTGTTTTATAAGTCTGAAACTGAAGAACACGGAAGTACTTACAGATGGGACAGGGACACCAGGTCGTTGAATGAACCTTCGGGAACACTGGAAATATCATTCCCATGGAGCGTCCTAGAAGAGTGGAGAAGCAGGAAGGTATCAAACCACAGTGCGGTCTGCTCCTCAGAAGTGAGGGAATTGGTGCTTAAGAATGATACTTAATTTTCCTTCCTTGTGAGTTTCTACAAGCTTCACAACTCACAAGCTTCCATGCTGCTTCTAGATGTTGACATTTAAAACAATGATACTATCAGAACTGTTGGTGACTAATGTTTTAAATTAAAAAGGTGATACACTATGCTATTAAAAGGGTATTGATGACAAGCAGACCCTCACATACAGACCTGTAATTCTTTTATAGAATCCCATTAGCTGGAAACACAAAGAAAACAGAAGAGGGAAAATAAGAAATGCAAGAGTTAAATTAAATACTGACTTCAGAGAAACCCTAGGAGAGAGCAAGGATCCATGAAGGCAAATATATCTGCATTTTCACATTTGAGTTTTCCATTCTTACAGTTGGAAATGCCTTTTTTGTGTGGCATTTTAAAAATCTGCTTGACAAATATATTTATGTCACTAGTGAAAATACTTGAAATTAGTTGTTTTAGGGCACCATTAATCCTGAGTAAAGAAACAAATATTTTCTTATCAAGGCTTTCAGGATCTTTGTGAAAATGTTCTCCACTGCTTCCAGGACAATTTCAGCAGACACTTTATCTCTTTTCTAAGAAATATATTTATGCATATGTTACACAGGCAAGCATGAATAGATGGTTCCGATAGACTGCAGGAGGGGAGCGGATGCTGGAGGTGATAGTTATATAATAACTGCCTAGAAAGTGCACCAGAGAAGATCATGTAAAATTTGGTCTTTTACATAAATACAAACAACTGTTTAACTGCTCATCCTCTGCCTTACTAGATAATTATCTGGCAAAATAAAGCATACAGTAACATTTATGTAACTTTTCTGTTTCATATGTCACTGCCTGGAAGCTTAGTACTTCACACAGTAATAGAAGGAACTCATACGAGGGTCACTGAATCTCAATAGCCTTTTCTCAAACTAAAGTTGGCAGAGAAATTGAAAGGAAAATCACAACAATATTTTAATATATATATATTGTTTTTACAATTCTCCCCTGAGCTGCATCACTGATAGCAAATTCCTGTATGCTTTACATCCTCTTTCCCAGCACCAACCAGTATCGTATGCTCTACATGTGGCAGAAGAGGTCAGAACATAGAAATCTGCTGTGTGCCAGGTTTATAGCAGCAATTTCCCTCAAGTTCTCGAGTTTGCCTGGTGATCTTGAATTTTTTGACAGTACAGATGCTTGAAATGGTGAAAACACCAAATATCTGGGCCCATGAAATACACAATAGCCCCAAATGAAAATAAAAGCATCTCTTTTTGCATCCTTTTTTCCCTTCTCCACCCTAACACCACTATGAACCTCATCAGGATCTATGTGATTTATGCCTTAGAACTTTTATGAATGTAAACTTTCCGTGCTGCCTTCCACCAACAAACACACAGTGAGGAAGGCCACGCTCCCCAGGTGAAGATGCCCCTTGTCCTGCATTCTGGAAGCCTGGGCCCTACTGTGGAGGCTGTGAGCTACGTGACCATAAGCAATATTACCACGATCATGTTTCCCAGCAGCACACTGCAGCTGCAGTTTCTATTTCTTATTCTAATGCAAAATTGTTCCACAGGGCATGTAACTCCAAAAGCTACAGCACAGTTGTCCGGCTGGGATGTTTCTTACAGCTCTTGACACGAGAATACCAAAAGCTTCCTTTTCCATCATCCTGAATTTCTTCTAAGCAGATCTAGCTTGGCTATTATTAGTAATGCTTGGTGTGTGATAGTAAGGATGGATCTCCAAGTAATTCATCCAAACAGGAATAGGAAGGATCTGAAGTTCTACACAGGAACTCCAGATAAAGCACGCTCTCCAATTCTGAACAGAATGAACAATGGCAAAGCCATACCCAAACAGCTCTGACATACTTATGTTGGCATGAGGATGAAAGATCAGGCCTAGTCAAGAAATTATCAGAAAAATGCACCCTCCTTCATTTAAATAAGAATCTTACAATGAACTTATATTCTGATATTTTATACTTAAAGATGTGCAAGCGCCCTCTGAACAGACAGCAGAACTCCAGTTTATCTTCACATCATATCAGTTGTCTTTATTCTGCGAATGCATGTCTTTGCCTTCCTAAACAAAATTTCTTGGAATCCTTTTCCAAGAGAAGCTTAAGAATGACAAAGTCATTTATCTATAAGAAAGTAAAAAACATCAAAAACATAAACCCACGTTTAATGAAGGGCTTCACTGCATACCTCAAACACTGAGGTATGCTGCATGGATGCCACTGACAGCATTTTAATGAAAAAATGATGTCAGCAATACCTCCACCCATACAGCTAAACTGAAATGATAAATTATAGCTAAAAAGCTATAAGAACCTCAGTATACAACAGTGACAGGAGAATTCAGCAGAACAATGATTTTTTTTTCCTGTTGGATCAGTGACACAAACATTTTTATACCTGAGCAAAAGCTTGATTAAAATCCCAAACATGTGGAAAGTTAAAGCACATGCCTGCATGCATTCACCCCAAAGGCACAACTTCCAGTTATCTCCTTGTCTAAACGCCAGTAAACATAAGAGTGTGAATGTAAGGTGATGGTGGTCTCCTTTCAGAATACAGTAACAGAACACCCGAATTCCTCAAACAAAAACTTTCTTCTTTGTGTAATCTAATTTATTTCTGAGTCTTGAGATAAAGGAATCAACTAAGCATATCCTTATGGGTTTCTGTTTTGGTTTGTTTTTTGTTTGTTCTTTAAAAAAAAACACAACAGCAATAACAAACCCCCCAGCTGTCCCCCAGTCCTACTCCCAACCTGTTGTCTGGTAACATTAGGTAACTATAAACATATTTTTTTAGTAAACAATAATCTACTCTGTAAAGACAGTAATTTGGCTAAAAGCTTGGCTGAACTTGCAGAATAGCTACAAACAGTTATTCTGTAATGCAAAAAAACCCAAACAACAACAAAGGCAATTAACATTTCTCTTAGGTCAACTCAGTGCAACATCCAACACAGAAGTATACTGCAAAAATTGGTTCCAAGGTTTTGTCTGAAGAGTATGAGCAGCAGCTTTCTCATCACATATATTACTGTGTTTGTGCGAGCTCTGAACTACAGCACTTTTCTAAATAAATGTGAGCTCTTGAACTCCAGTAAACAATCCATCATTTTTCAGTAAAACTGGAATTCATTTTAGTAGAATATTTTGTAGCTCATTTAGAAATTTTTCCATGAATACAACATGGAAAATTGTTTTGTGATCTGATAAAGTATTTCTATTTTTGGACTTTCCCTCCTAATTAAACAGAAACAAAATATTGTAAGTTACAACACTGTCAAACAATAAAAATAATCAGTGCAGGACAACCAGAAAGTTCTAACATTTATAATTCCCTTGTTTCAATCTCTCAACTTTTAAAACCTATTAATATTAAGCTTCTTTAGTTTTGGAGAAGAACACCACAAATTTTCATTGCAATAGTTTTGGTGGAAAAAAACTCTGATATAAACTTTTCCTTTTAAAAAAACATTGTAAAAATTTAGATGTTGAAATTGCTCCTCAGCACACTCTGGCTGCCATTATGGATCAGCCAGGCAAAGACTGAAGACGTGATTATGTAAACACTGATATATATTCAGGCTTAAACATAAACATTTTGACTCTGCCCTTTTCTCAACTGGGCTTGTGCTGAGAAGTGTAAGAGACGGAGGACAAAACCTGATATCAGTCAGAGATCAGTTTCATCATACCTCTAAGATTAGTCTGATTTGCAAATATGTATTTATTTTACTTAGTACAGAGAGTCAAAAAGTAAAGAAAACATGAGGAATTTGGAAGACACTGAAGTCTGTATGAGAAGGTCATGTTAACTTTCAAAGGCAAGCACTGCCAAAGGTAATGAGATATCTATATTCTTTTTATTAAAAAAAAAATTAAAATGTGAAAATTGTATTGCTGATGTTTTCTCTTTTACATTCTTTTGAGAATATGGATAATAAATAACTGACAGTAACAGATTGCACACTATCACTCGGAAGCCCATTTTCCCCCTGGAGAATTGATTTTTAATAACAATGTAGATGACATGTGGCAAAAGTTGTAGCTGATACCAGAATTTTGTGGGCCATAATAAATCAAATCAATCTGGAGGCTTCCAAATGCAATGAGCATTCAGAGATTCCCATTCAGGCTTCATTTCACTCACGCTGCTCTGTGCAAGACAAGCAGGGCTTTTCCCTTGGAGAAGGAAGATATTTTGCAATTTGATTAGTAGATCACTTAAGAAAGCCAAAAGATTACAGCTGATACTCAAAATAATGCTCTTTGTTTCTGTCCATATGTGGTCTGCAAGAGTGGAAGTGAAAAGATAAACTATAGCTATCGGAAAGAGTGAGACAGGGTATATCTACACTCCAATTTGTTGCAGAGAATCCCAAGCTAGCTTTAATCAAGCTAGCTTGCATATAAGAAGCAAGCCAGAAGATAGCTCCATATGGAATAATTTATTTGGCCATGAAACTGAATATATTCATATGTGGCTGAATTTCAGGATTCATGTAACAACTCAGTGTGACCATCCTATTGCAGTAGTAGAAATCACAGTCCCAAGCCAAACTTAAAATAACAAATCCAAATCATGTATCTTTCTTGTTTTTAACAATGAAAGCTGGTAATCTAAATCTGTCTCTCTGAAACCTAGATTTGTATTTTACCACTTACACCACAGTATAAGAGCCCTGCTGGGCACTGCCCTATATCTTCTCCAGTTGTGGTACCTCTCATGTTGGCAGCTTGATTCCACACTTTGGGATTCAGTGCACAGCAGCCATTGCTCTTTAAATTCACAGAAGCTTCTGTATGTAAATGAAACTTAACTTAAAAAAAGAAAACATGAAGTTTCAAAGCACTTGGGACATACTATTCAACTCCTCTGGGCCATGCAGTGTTCAAATCTTTCCCCTCTGGCACTCCAAATAATCTCATCACAGATGAACTATTTAAATTTTTTGCTTCCAGGTTATCATACAAGTAATGACAACCCACTTGTTTTGCTGGGCAGTGGGGAGGATGGTGATTTCTCCACCTTGTCCCGATACCTGTGCATGGTGTCACAGAGCAACACAAAGAACCAAGCAAAGTGAACTTGGGGTGAGCTTCTGATAGGCAGATGGGGACGTCAGTAAAAAGAAGACAGAAGTGGGAGGTATTCTAGCAAATACCTAAGAAAAGCAGTGGAGGGTTGCTTTCTGTAAGGAACAGGCTCACAGCCAACACTCAAAGACCATGGAAAGAAGGTAACTTTCAGAGGAGACTGTAAGCAGATTGCTCAATCCACAAAAAGCTGCTGAATGCAGCTACACTAGAAAAGAAGAGAGGAGAAAAAGACCTCCAAAGAAAGAAAGCACACGTGTACATTTTGGAATGCACCCACACTACTGTCACCATGAGGTGAAACTTCCATCACTAGCATTTGCTCTTGCATCTACTGTAAATTTACACTCTAAAACATGATTGGTTCTCACAGGCAAAGAGAAAAGTCCTTTCCTGTGAGATACTCTTTTGAAGTAGGAGAGACAGACTCTGCAGCCTCTTCGAGGCCTGTTTTCATGACAGTTCTTGTCCCTGACCTATCAGAGAAAAGTCATTCATCCTGCAGAAATGTAACTGCTTCTTTTCAAGGTTTAGCGTTCACCTGTTCTAGTCATTACTGGACATATTGCACCTAAGTACAAGTACACTGAAGATAATTGCATGAAAATATTTATGACTACTGAATCAAGCGAAAACCATCTGCTCATTAAAAACCTCCCTGCCATCAACAGCATCCTAATTTGCTGCAACTCAGCTGCACTGAAAAAGTGATACTTACAGCACTCTAAGAGACCTGAGCCCATTGAACGCGTGGACTGGAATGCACCGAAGTCTATTGTAGCTCAAGATGCTGTGAGAATGAGAGAACACAGTTACAACACTGTATTTTCTCTGATCATTCCACTGTTACTTCAACAATGAAGAAGCATGCAAAGCCACATGCTTGAGTCACAAGGTAGATATTAACTGTTTAACATCTAGGATGGCATCTGAAAAGCAGTTCAAATTTCAAAAACATTGGACTACTTACAGTGTTGATAACTGGGTCATGTTGCTGAAGGTATAATTGGCCAACACACTTATGCTGTTGTTGCTCAAATCACTGAAGGAATACATAAAGAAAATATCACTTATATGTACGACTTTAGAGATACATGTCTTTTTTGGAGGTTACCTAATATGTTCACAGCAAAATGATTGAGGCAATGGAGAAATGATATAATATTTTCTAACTGACTTGGACTAAGCTCTAAAAGCAAGTCACATCAGAACATTTTCTCAATAAAAGCCTTGGACTTTTCAGTAAGGCATATTTCTAGCACACAGCATTCCAAAAACAACAACAACAAAAAACAACAGTAAAAGCAAAATTTTCAGAGAAGAAGGATAAATTAATAGATAATACAAGCATGGGTGAATATCTGCTCTACCAGTTTGCTTTTCAATTTATTACAGGCATACAATTTCCATATGCTCTTAACACTGACAGCTACTAGAACAACCCTGGGTAAAAAGAATGCTCACTTTGGAATAAATTGACTAAATAAAAGATGGGAAAGGAGTTTGCATTGCTTCAGCTAGAAACAAAAGATATTGCATTGTTCATTTCAAAACAGTCATTTAGGCTCAAATAGAACATTTTATTTTGTTGTTGCTCTCCCTTGAAAAATAAAATTAGAGATGTTTCCAAATAAAATATTTTATATTATATATATATTTATATAAAATATAAAATATGTATATAGGGAGTATACATATATGTGTATATATATATGCCTGTTCTTGTTCTGCCCATTTGACTTCAGTACCTATAGGGTTTGAAAAAAAATCTGATAAATATATCAGCTAAGAAATTTTGCTCCTGTGTATTTCAGGGAACAATTTACTCAGTGAACTCTAGCTGTGCTTCTATCTGCTCAACTACTCGTAGCAAAAACAGCTAAGTAAATTTTCATTACCTTAGCATTATAAATACTGTCTCAACTAGAACAAATTAATGCTGTCTCCTCTGTTAATGACCTTTACTGCTTTGCACAGATAAATCTGCCAAGTGGTACAGCAGCACATTCACAAGAGGTTTGTCCTGCAGCAGATGCTGGAAGCTCCTGCAGAGGAAGGGTCCACGGTGCCCTTAGTCATTTCACTTTGCACTTTCTCCACTCTTTAGGAACATTCACTGGCAGCAGTTGCTACAGCTAAATTCCTTTCCAATTCAATTTACAGAAGGTTTGTGTTTTTTGTGTTTTGTTTTTTTCCCCCTAAACACCAATTTCACATGTTCCATCTACAACACAGTGCAGAAGGAGTCATCTGTGCTTCTTGACATTGGAACCACATAACTTACATCAGTGTCAGGTGCCTGAAGGCAGAGAGTCCCTTCGGCACAGCAGTCAGGTGGTTTCCTTCCAGGTATCTGGAAAAAAAGTCACATTTGACAGTTACATGTTAAAAACAACTTCGGTCACCCAGTCTGAATCATGAATGAAGAAAATACAAATTAAAGTCAGTTGCTAAGGAAATTGTCTTGGATTCACTGCTTTGAAACTGTAAGAACTTTTTCTTTGTCAGTGAATTATCCCATATGCAAAACATGACGGTAGCTTCCTGATGGTTTTGTTCAAAACTTGGAAGCAAATAAAAGATATATGGCCCACAGCAAAGGCAAACAATCACTTCGTCCTCCTAAGACAGCAAATGAAGAAGTAAGGGGAGAAGGATTGTATGGGTTGTGCCCTTTTCAGAGAGTTAGCTTTAATAAGATTGTTGAGAACACTAAGTGCTGACTGAACCTTTGGAAAGGTGCTGTCGTGTGCCTGAACATCCCTCACAAAGACAGGAAGAGCTGTGCTTCCAGGTCTCTGTGTAGCAAAAAGTTTCACTTGTTCCATTGTCAACATAAATATCTATGACTTTGATGCCACATTTATTACTCCGTGCCTCTTTGGTAGTTATCAAAGTAATGAGACTGCAACAGAAATGTGCTGCAGCACTGTCCTTCAGAAACCTGCCCGAGGCCACATCCACCAGGCCGCAAATCGGCCTTTGCAGAAAGTGCAGTGAGGAACACACAAGTGGGGATTAAACATGGAGCAGTTTCCTCTCAGAACACATCAAGGCATTATTCCTGAGGCAGGCAGACCACTGCCACTGCTGTGGTACGGTCAGGAAATGGAGCCCACAGACAGCAGAACGCTCCGTGCGCTGCCTCTGCTGCTCAGAGCATAAGCCAACATCCACTGCAAGAACTTGCATCCCACACACACCATTTCCTTGTCTTTGGCAGCAGACCTCCTTATTCTGCATTTACCAGAGTAAACAACAATAATAACAGATCATTGCTGTGCTGCATGTTCCCTCCCTACACCAACTGTAACAACACAGAGATATTTATGTAAACTAAATCCAAGAAATGTTTCCCACAAGTTTTATTTTTATTTTACGTCGTTTAAAAATAAAATCTATAAACACTAACAGAATTTTTTACATAACACATTTTGCAACTGTCACGTTTTATATTTCCCCTTTAATTTTGATATAATGGCCTGTCATCATTTTTGCTGCCTGAGCTCTCTTTTTAACTGGGCTACTCCAGGCAGAATTTCTTGCAAATTGCTGGATGCTGGAGCCTGATAAAAGGGAAAATCCTCACTCTGAAATGAGTAAAGAGGAAAGCTCACTTTTCTCCTATCCCCAGCCTTGTGATTTTCTGTTTTGTCTGTGCACAGAGTCCTGTAAAGGCAGAGTTCCATTGAAGCACATGGTGGAGCTGATCCAGACCCCGCTGGACAAGCTGGACTATGGGCTTTTGAATTTTTAACCAAAAGCAAAATCCTTCCTTAATGAAAACCTGTTGAGCATTCACAAAGATCACAAGCATTGAGTGCTGCTATTATACAGCAAACAGCTCACCCTTGCAAAGCAGTGAAGGCCGTTCTGCTGCCGCAGGTTATCCCAAACCACGATGTGGATTAGTTACGCCACATTCACACTTTCCATGGATATTCATAATCAGCAAGTGTAAAGTCACTTGCTAATTTTGACTGAATTTGATAAAAAATATTTTGAAAATCAAGTGGCTTGGTGTAGTGTAAATTCACACCATAAATTGTTACACAGAAGATCCTCAGAGTTTAACTGCATATGTTACTATTTAGCAGGGCAAATGGTGTCTCATTTCCCCAGTTGTGGTCTGCTATAGATGCATGGGGCTGCTGAGAGTCCGTGCCTTCCCGTTTATCTTACAATGTCTGTAAATCCTACAGTCATGTATGAGGTTAAGTTAAATCTCCAGTGTTTATTCCACATGTACAATCCAAAGGATTTCCAAAGGAAATCAAAAGCAGGTCATGCATTATATTTTTAGAGGCAATATATGATTTTCATTTAGGGAAGGAGACTCAACTCTTGCAATGCACTGAAATCTTCAGAAATAGATTTTCAGGATATTCTGTTGTTGATCTCAATATGAAATGGTGTGCAATTTGAACAAACTGATGCTAGCTGGTTTGTGTTTTTTTTTTTTGCCTGTTTTCCTTTTTGGTGGAATCAAAACTTGATGGTGTGCATTTTAATCCAGTGCTTCACTCCTTCAACTCACACAGACAGGCCGGCTCCTACAGTTAAACTCCTACAGAAGATCTGCTTTGTATAGCACTGGATTTGTACTGCAAACAATCTGATGGTTACATAAATGCGCTCACAAACAGCTGCAGTACTTACACTGGTGATATAATTTCTGAACACAGTTGTATACTGAAAAATTACTGATCATACACTTCTCATGCATGCAGAAGATCAATTCCCCACTATTAAACCTTTCACTACATTATACAAAGGAGGGCAATATTTTCTAAGCAATGGGCCTTCATTTTGAAAGTACTTAAGTGAAATGGATTTGAAATAACCAGAGCCTTACAGACAAAAGAAGATGCCAAGAACCAGGAGGGTCTGAGCTGCAGTATTTGAAGAGCACAATGGCAGCAGATGAACTGCCACCCTCGACAAGCAAGGCCTCCATCAGAACAAGGAGCAGATACGGAGCGGCAGCTCTGCCCCTGGCTTGGCTACAGGGACAGCAAGAGGGCTGGAACTGGATCTAGTGAATAACAGAATTATTCCTGAGAGTGTAGGGGCAGAGTCCAGTAACAAAACTCTGTGGGTACATCTAACTATGAAGGAAGTTACAAAAAAAAAACCAACAAAAAACAAAAAAACAAAAAAAACCAGGATAATGTAAAGGAAAGATTGTAATTTTTAATTATTTCTAATGCTTAGCCAAAGTAAGATGATGTACATGGCATCTGGTGTGCAAAGAAATTCTGGCATGAATGAAAAAAATTATGTCTAATTTTAACATGCAGAGTCAAGTTATTAATACAGAGAGACAGAGTCGAGAGTGGGTGTCAGTGCCTTAATACAGACATGCTGTCTGGTATTCAGAACAACCTCCTTTGCTTCCTAAAGTCTCTAAACTCTGCAGTTTAATATATCAAGTTGGAAATTGTTTTTTATCCCATGAATGCTGCTGAGAATCCTGCAGTCTGAATAACAACTTGTAGCCAACAAGTAACTACCAGAGTCAAAATAGGAAAAAAACCCACAAAACACGTGCTCATGTTCTTACATTATGACACGAACCATGTGTCAGAAAGGATTCCTACAAACTCACAGGAGCTCTAAAGGCAGAAACCTGCCTGGCAAGGAGGACTGGTGCTGTGGGTACAGACAAGCCTTGCTCATCCCTGCCCCACCTACACCAGCTCTTGGAGCCCAGTGCCCACAGTTCCTAGGGGTTTACCCAGCACCTTCCACAAGCACTGACTTTGTGTATTAACCTTTTAGAGCCATGCATAAACGATGACAAAGGAAAAGAAAAAAAAAAAAAAAAAAAAAAAAAAAAAAAAAAAAAGGATGATAAAAGCATTATGTAGCCATCTGAATTACCTGGACATTTTTTCTACCAAAATGACCATTGAGCCATAAAGCTGAGCTCACAGCAGCAATCTGTGCTACAAGGAGAAACTGGATAGAGGAATCAGTTATAAGGCAGTAACTGACACAGCATAAAGCCTTTAATTTCTTTGAATATTCCATATGGACTGTTATATTAAAAAAAAAAAAAGAGAGATTTGACAATTTTATGCAGCTCTAAAAGTTATAGTTGAAACCTTTTAATGCAGATATGCAGTATCCTAAAATTTTGATGCAAGTTTTATTTCCTGAAAAAGGTGGCCTTGAATAGAACTGGTGTGAAAGATGAAATATGTGAGGATACCACACATCCGCAAAACATGAATTTTAAGTTTCAGTTACAGTTTCCTGAGAAGAAACGCAATTCAAGCACTGATTCAGATACTAGTCTGGATCTTACATTTAAGAAAGGTTTGGAAAACTGGACTCTGAATTTTGCTGCATTGATATGTCAGATCACAACCCACATGGTTGATTCACAGAAATGTGACTATATTTGTGAGAAAAGTGAAGGCCCTAAAGTTACACTTTATTCTCTTAATGCTAAGATCACCTTTCTGACATGCACTCCAACCTCACTCATGCAAAATATCATTTGAGACTGCTGATCCATTTAACTTTTCTAAACAGATGGCTGCAGATTTTAGTCCTAGATTTGAACTGCAGCTAGGCAGCAGCCCAGAGGCAGGCAATGAAGAGCTGAAAGGCAGTTGGATGGATTCCTCACCACTCAGCCTCTGCTGAAAAGTGCAGTGCAAAAAGGGACTGACCAGGCTTGCAGGCAAAAGCATGTTAAGGAAAAAACATAAGCAGGAGAGAGGTTTGTAAGGAGAGAAACATCCAAAGCAAGTGCAAAGATTAGTATGTATTAATATAAATCACGAGCAGTGATGTATGGTTGATGTCTGAGAACCCCATCACTGCTTTCATGTAGCACAGTGCCATGACAACACTGGGTCTGGAGATGACACTGTCCACATGATTGCCTTCAACTTTTTCCCTCAGTACAAATTGTTATTTCCTGTAGGTCTGTAAAAGGAATAGGATCTTGTCAGATAAGACTGTATTAGAAATAGAATTTGTGTTTATCAGAAGAAAAGACCAGCACTCACACACTGAAGTAATATCTAAATGGAAAAAGAGCATGGGAAACTTAGTTCAAACAGACTTAAAAAAAAGAGAAAAAAAGAAAAGAAAGCCTAAAACACAAAGCAGGAGTGAGGTTAAGTTCCAAACGAGCTCACTGCATAAACATGTGTTGAATTGCTGGACTAGAAGAGTGCCCGTGGTCAAAGAATGAAGGCTTCTCTTCAGAGCAAGTAAACAGTAGGAAAAAAATGCAGGCAGTATGTGTATACGGATTTATGAAAGGAATTTGGAAGAAACAATACAGTATTTCCCTATTCCTAGGAAGCCGAACACCCCATGATGATGAGTTCTGTGAAAGAAGCACTGGGAAACACAGATTTCTTGTAGTGTCATCCATTTAAAAGGCAGGAGTCTCTGTGTTCTCTCCAGCTGTGTTCTGTGTGGAAGCATTCCCTGCCAAGGCAATCCCTCCTCCCAAGGGACTGCAAACCAAACACAGGTACATCTCCTGCCACTCCCAGCTTTAAACAGGAGGGAGATAATGAATTTCCCATTTGCTGTCAATGCCCACATTCAGAACAGAGAATCAGGACGAAGATGGAAGGGGTGAGCCCAAATCTCCGGTACACCGTATCACAAACATTGACGGTGCTTTCGGCTGAGCACAGTGAAACAAGACCCAGCAAAGGTTAACTAACCTTAACTAACCTTTTCCCTGCTTGTCCCTGTCAGAGCTATGTATATCCTTTCACACTGGTATTTAATGTCTGTTTTACACAATGAAAGAATTCCTGTTTCAAGGTTATTTTAAGACCTCTAAAAGAATTTAAAAGATTTCATGAGAAAGTTGTATTCACCCTCAGCAGATTGGTTTATCCAGATACATGGCAGTGTTTTCTTTTTTTAATCATGTTGTATAAAAACACACTGCAGTCTAATAGAAAGCACTGTAGCTAATGTGCCTTGTAAATGACTGAAGTTTATAAATGCCAGACTGGCACATTCATAAAAATGCCACTGAAAAGCTCCCCTGTATCCCATCACTTTTCAGGCCACCCACAAGGGGAGCTGCGGGCTTTGAGGACAAGTAGCTCTTCATGCCGCGTCCCTTCCTTGGCACAACCTCTATCCTTAGTGGCTTTGTGCTACGGAGGAGGCACGGGCAGCCCACGCACTGCCCGCAGGTTGCTGACCTGACAATGCAGAAGGGGAGAATGGCAGAAGGGGAGAAAGGCAGCATGAGCTGAGGTAACGTGGAGGAAGGTTTTGTCTCTCCCAGAGCAGCTCTGACTGCTGTACTGGTGGGAAAGGCGAAGGCATCCCTGCCCTGAGACTATGATGGCTCTCCCTGGCCATGTGAAAGCACATCTGCTGCAGCAGGTAACTCATGTGTTGTGCAGTTCCTAGTGTCTTTGACAATCTTTGGCAACATACTTCAGCCTCTAGATACAGCTCAAGGGATCTGGGACTGCCCTGTGGGAAGAAGGGCATTTTGGTGTAAGGAGTGTAAATTGACTGAACAAAATTAACCACTGCGTCCAGACAGTTATTGGGTTCAGTCTGCCAAATAGCTGTGGTCCTCAAAGTGAGGCAAGAGGTGGAGTCCCACAGGAGATGTTAATTGCCACAGCAATTATGACAATTCTCAAATAGAGAACAGTAAAAACTACACGCTATTAACTTGATACATTGTCTTCTAGATTACGGTTAGCATGCTAATCTGGAAGCAGAAGAAAGGCAAGTAAGACTGATTTTATTTCATTTTTAAAATTTTATTCTTTTCACTGTTTTCACAAATTTTTTTGCTTCAGTAACTGCAGCTCGTCTTTTGGCATAGATACATATAAGGAGTTCAATTTATGTTGGTTGAGAGAAAAGTGATCAGGATTGAACTGGGAGACAGTTGGGATAGATTCAAGGTTGTATTTGCAGAACATGAACAATTCTGAGCCAGCCTGTCCATGGCCAACTGTGTTCTGCTGACACATTTCTGGATTGAAAGCAGAAAACAGAACTAGAAGCTTGCACAGCCATGAGGCTCCTACTGAAGAAGACAGTCATGTAAGCCTCTATGAACTCAAACTGCTCAATTCCAGGCTACTGCCTCAACTGCCAAAGAAATAGCGTAAGAAATGTAGCAGTTTTCAAAAATGTGAGATTAACTTCACTCTTTTTGTGAAAGTTATGTTGTCAGTGTATTGGATAGTATCAGTAAAACCTGATATGCAAAAATTAAAGATAAAAATTCCTCAGCATAGCAGTGGAAATCAAAGCAAAATCTGTGCTATCTTATTCTTGGCAAGTCATATTTGAACAAGAGCAAGATCTGAACAAGAACAGAGTAGAAACTATATAGATTCTTTATCATGGATGGCAATATATAAGGTAATACACAGGCCTGGACTTGGCTTTGGATTCAGTCCACTTCAAACATACCCAGTGTTCCCATGGATGTATTAATCAGTGCAAAATATCCACATTATTTTGCATTCTCACACACACTCTCAGTCCACTCCCCATTAAAGCAACAAGGCCCTGTATTTGACTACAACATAGCTAAAAACAGCACAAACCCCCTTCCACTGCAAAGGAAGTAAAAGGATGTGTATTTCACTCATCAGTTGCCACGTTACTGAATGGAGTAAAGCAGAAATGGATTTTTATCCATTACAAAACTCAGCGAATACAACAACTAACTCAGCCAACTACGTTCATACAGAAATATTGATGAGGTTGTAAAAAGCTTCAGGAACAATTCACCTGGGATAGATTTGAATAAGGATCTATAGGAGAAAAGCTCTGTATTTCTATTGCCAACTGTTTAAGCCAAGCTGTGACACCAGGGTATTTTCTTTCGTTGGAAAGAATCAAAATCCAGTATAATAGTAAGGAGTAGTTGAAAAGAAGCCTAGAAAGATGGTTCCCAACTAGGATGAATTTACTTTACAATGTAATCTAATTATCAGTTATTTTAGACATTTCATGAGGCTTGGAGAAAACTCATTGTTTGTTTCCACCACATGGCAGTTTTTTTTCCTCCCCTCTGTCTCCTTAGAGGATAATTAGCTCACAGCTGCATAAGTCAGGAATACATTTTCATCGTCCTTTCAAAATGCCTATCGTGAGTTCAGGCAGCTCAGAAGCACTACAGAATCATTTGATACTAATATATGCATTTGTTCCCAACAAAGAACTAACGAGTGCAAGGACAGATAAACTCTGTTCCCATTGTACAGCAATGAAGTCAGTCAAGGGACAAATAAACATAAAAATAACAACAGTTAAAACGTACAGAAAGCACCACAACACAAAATACCAGCCACTCTGTCACTGAAGTCAAAGGTAAAAGCCCCAAAGGACCCACAAAGCTTCCCCACAATGTAATGTCATGGATTTCTCATGAAAGGAGCTACGTGAAATGTAACTTACAGCTCAGTCACATCTTTGGGAATTCCTTTGGGCATTACTCGCAGCCCTTTGTTGCTGCAACGTACCACTGAGTCCATGCAGGTACACTGGGAAGGACAAGGAGGAGAAAGCAAGCAGCTGCTTTCATCGTTACCTGCAGAGGAGAAATGGGATGCTCAGAAGGGAAATCAGCTTTCAGCACAGCCTGATGCACTTTGACAGCAGATTCTTACAAGGACCAGTGAGGAACATCCCTGAATCCAGGCTAACCATCACAGTATTTTGGAGTTGCTCTTTGGATCAACATATAAGTTCTTTAGGCAACAAGAGCAACAGTTGAAAAACTGAATGGCCGTATTTTTAAATAAACATATTATATATATATATTTTTCCCCCAAGCAGTATCTACTTCTCTGTAATCTCTCAAATATTGTAAAATCAGTTACACGAATCCTAAATCCTTCCCCTGTCCCCAGGATGGACATGGTGAAATGGATAATGTGACAAGAACGTTATCCTCAAACTCATCTAGATAGATGACATTCACGATCTACTCTGTTCAAGGGAGACTTTTCTATAAATTCAATTTTTAGATGTTAATTTCTTATTTTCTAACATCAGCCTGGCACTTCATTTGTCATTTGAATTGAAAATCTCATTGCTTTTGACAGGAATAACCAGGCAAACAACAAACTGAGCAGCATACTTCCAAATGCTTGCAGCCCATCTGTGCACACATAAAAATATCTACTTTTTCCAAAAATGGATTCAAAGTTCCATAAACAACAGATTAAATCCCATAATGGAAGAACAATAGTTTCTGCAGAACAAACCAACTCTTTGAAGTTAAGAACACTAAGGCATGGATTTTCCCCAAAAAACAACAGGCTTTAGAAAACATCAAGCAAATGCATAGTACAGAATCACGATGCATATGAAAGAAAACCTAGTGGCACATTCTGTAGATGACAGTGAGGGGAACCACACAACTATTTGAGAGTACAGGCAGCCTGAGTGGACCAGCGCCGAGACACAGGGCTGCAATCCAAGAGCACACAGTCAGCCATCATTATGTGCCTTCAGTTTTTAAAAACTGATGCAAGCACTAATTGAGACTGATCTGTTTCTTCCTTCTCTCTGCTGGATGTACCCATGAGCATTGAGATTAAAGAATACGAGTGGAATGCCTGCTACAAGATAACAAAATTACCCATAAATGTATGGGCAGGGAGTCATTTGTATTCAGTGGGATGGAGAAGCATGACTAGCTTACAAAAGAACAGGGATTATTTTTTTTCTTTTTTCCTCTCCAACTGAGCTTTGCAGATGGAAACAAAATTCAAAGCCTTTTGGAAACCTGCAGAAAATGTATTTTCTGCATATTCAGCATATTCCATTTTCCCCTGAATTCTGTTTTTTACATCCTGCCACCATCTACCTTTCATTCACCACAGCTGTTTCACTGCCTGTGCAATAGAGAAAGCTCCGAAGTGTGGAATGTCATTTCATTGACTGGGATTTTTACTTTCCTAACTAAAAGCCAATTATTCCTTAAAGACTAAACTTGGTTCCCTTGAGCTCTGAGTCCAAAGCATTTGGGCCTGCTGCCAGGCTGCCTGACTAGGGCAGAAGTTCATTTCTGCTCCGAGTAAGAAACTCGTATTACTCTCAAGGTCTCTTTAGAGGTATGAGTACCTGCAGCTCCAACACATCTGAGCTTTAAGGCAACCACAGCCTACAAGTTAACTTAGCAGTGTGTCCATCTGTCAGTTTTTCCTATTTTCCTTAAATTTTGCTTGATCATAAGACAAAGATGAGAACTACCTGAAGAATAATGACATTTAAGGAATTTCTTTTTTTATTTGTAACATATATGGACATAGCAAAGCACTGAGCATCACTGAGTCTTTAAAGTACTACCTCCTTTTTTTTTTATTATTATTTCCCTGCATTCATTTGCTAATGGTTAAACCAAGCAGTTCCCCAAACATAGAATAACTTCCAATCAAAGATCACTCCCACAGGCTTCAAAGAGTTTTAACTACGTGCATGAATAAGAAAGTGGGAGGAAGAGCTAGGGTTATTCTGAGATTATACAGAGCAGAGCATTTGTCTTTTATGAATTTGTTCTTTGGGTGAGGGTAGTGGAAATGCAGAATGTGGACAACAAGAATGAAAGTAAATTGATAGGGAACAGTGATCTTCAGCTGTAGAAGGCTGTCTTCATCATCATTAAACTGAAATATTCACCATGGGTTATTGTCTGATAGGCAGGGAGGCCCTGACACAGAGTTAACATTACCATAAACGCCAAATCGAACTGGACTTTCTTACCCTCACAGGTGAAATCCTGGGTATCTACATCTTGGATTGGAATATCCTTCAAGAAAAAGGGTTTCAAGCAGCGTGGATTTCCACTGACAATTCTCTTCTTCCTCAACCACTTTCCCAGCCAGGCCAAATGACAGTTACAATTAAAGGAGTTAGCCAGCAAATTGCTGAAACGGAACAAGACATAATTGCATCAAAAAAAGAACATACAGAAATACTTAAATAAGTAGTGAAAAAAGACAGGTTCCATGTCCAGACTCTTTCCTGCCATCTGTTTCTGTGAGATCCTGTTCTGTTCTACAGACAGGGCACATGCTATGCAGGTTTGATAGGAACTAGGGTTGTAATAAAATATATATGCATATAAATATATGTTTATAAACCAAAGTATTTACTGCTGTATCTATTATTTAGACGCACCTGCATCACCAGGACTTTACTCACAAGTGTATTTAAGCTCAAGCTATAGCCCACACTCAAGCCTAAATTCACTTCACACAGTGGCACACATATGCACAATCTTCAGAGGGATGACTTCAGCTGATGCCACACAAAAGCTTAGCGTACACCTACAGTACTGCCTCATATGTGCAGTGGGGCGGGAGCTTCTTTTGGGTTGCTTACAGAAATAGTTGCATATAGGTTGCCTGCATGCACGTACATATATACACATACATGTATATTAAGCAGCACTGCCAGCTTGGGCCACTCCTTATAAAGTTTCCTTCTATGTTCAATACTATCTGAAAAACATACGATTTGCTGCTTTGTGGACTTCATGAGGTCTGCATCAAATCTTGCTGCTGCTCCAGAATATCCTTCCAAAGCAGCTTCAGCTTTAATACAGCACTATGGTGTGCAGTACCCAAAGAAACACACTGACAGCCTCTCTAAGAGGAAGGGATCTATAGCACAGCTTGTTTTAGCAGTGTTTGAAAAAAGAAAGCCCTATCCATTCTCTTGTCAGGCCACAAAAGCATAGATGTCACAGCCATTTCTCAGTGGGACACCTGTAATATAGATACTGGTACAGAGAAGCAATTATTCATATGCATTTCTTAATAGCCTGTGTTTCTTGAAAGGAGTGTAAGGTGACACTTATTTTGAACAAGGATCTTTCTAAGCTAGCTAGAATTAGAGTTGAGAATCCTGGAAATTTTATTTTATTTTTTCTGTACCAAAACTCCTATATATTATTTGTGTGTGTTTCAGAGTTAAATTTAAAATGAAGGTAAGAGGCTGACAGTCCTGGTAAAAGAGAAGGCTGACTCTTTTTCTGTACAAATACAGAGAGAATCAATAGCCTGAGCTTAGGGCTCCATACCGAAGAAAAATGAACCCTCAGAGCCTCATGTATGGAAAATGCAGTGTCCAAACTAACACTGAGGGAATTCTCACATCATACGTATGTCCAAGGTTTCTCATTTCGATAGAACAGAAAAAAGAGATGATCATGAAATTCCTCTATAGCACACCATATCTTAAAACAAAAAATGTTTCCTAAAGAAACACACACTTCAAATACAGGTGCAGTAGCTGAAGACCTTGGAAATCTTCAATTGCAACATACTTTTGGAAGCCTAAATGTGTAGCCAAGATCACATTAGGTTTTCAGCCTAATCCTCTGGAATGCAATAGTGCTGAAGGTGAAAACATCTGGCACAGCTAAGGTGCAGCAACAAGAAAACAAATCCAAACAAATTCCTAAATGATATAGGTCCTAGGTCAACATGACATAAGCAAAACTGGAGGTGTTCTGTGAAAACGTGAGTTACAGCTACTCTCCATGTCCAAAAAGTGTACTCCAGTCACTGCACACTACAATCACTGCAGCAGCCAGGAGCTCTGCGTGTGTAATTACATGGGGAGCCAGCAGAGACTGTTGTACGTGTTGTAGAGGGAGAAACAAGGAGTACAGTACTCAACTGAATGCTTGATAATAAGAATGCTCAAGCTACTACATACTGACTAGGATTTGGTGGCAAGACTAATTTGCTGTATAAAGATGAAAAAATAAACAGGTTATGAAGCAGCTTTCAGTTGGAACATGCAGAAATAAAAGCATCCATCTAATTTTGGTTACTTTCTTTCTGAATTATTCTCCCATTTTTTTTTTAATCCATAATGGCTCCACATGCAGGGCACCTCATGTACATTCCATACGGACATACTTTGGCATGAGCAGTGTGTTTAAACCAAGAGTTTAGATCTCCGAAGCTAAGTGAACCATTGCTTCAAACATCATTTGTTCCACTGATGGAAGCGAGTGAGATCATATTCACAGAACAACTTTCATGACACAAATCCTTACAATGAAGTCACCCACAGTTGGAAACAAGCAGCAGGTGTACATAATCTGGTTGCTGGAAAACCTGCAGCTCAGAAAGTAAGGAAAAACTTGCAGAAACATTCATATCAGATCACTCCCATCAACATAGTAATTATGCCCATTTTAGAGAGGTTTCTTTAACTTCATGTGTTGCTGCCCATTAGCTGAGCAGCAGCAACTATCCACAAACCCTCATCTTTTTTCTTGGCAAACACATATCACTAAAAATATTAAATCCTTGGCTTACATTTGGATTATACTTTTCCTAGCAACTAAGCAACATATTAAATGAGTGGAGAAATAAATCTGTTGTTCTGAAACTTAAATAAATACAGGGAAAAATGTTAAAGATTTATCTTGTCACAATTACATGTGTTCTACCGCCACTTTAGTGGCACTCGAATTTCACCCTTTGTCCAACTGAAGACCAGCCTCTTTCTTCTTTGTTTTAATGTAAAGGTGACGTGAGCACATATATACTCTTTCCAAGGCAAAACTGAGATTAAGGATCTCTGAAGTGTCACATTGGACAAGAGATCCCCTACGTGACTTGAAAAGCAGCTGAAAGTCTAGGACAGCCAATTATTTTCATAATTTTATCTTGGAATCTGGCTGTTCAAGTGGACTTATCACAAACAGAAACATTGGGAAAAATGTTTTAAAAATTCATAATTAGTAATCAGAGTTCCCACATGCAATATTTAATCACTGTAACAGAAGCGAAGCAATCACGCTTTTAGCAAAGATGTCTTACTAACATTAAATTCCTAAGTGCTTCCTCAAGGACACAGACATATTTTCAAAATCAAGGGTGAACAGAAATCTTGAGGAATGAAATATTCATATCCTACTACAAGCGTCTCTGTTAAAAATTGCAAAGAAGGCATAGAATATTAACCCTTTAAATGAATTCTGGTGACCTGTTAGAAAAACATGCTGAAATGCATCTGGATATTGTTGAAATTAGGCTGAATACATCCTGGGATTCAAGTTAAGTGTATGTGAGAATACTTGCATGCTTAAGTCATGAGGAAGCAGTTCTGCTTACAAACATGCCCAATTGACACTATAAGGATTGAAAGACATGACCGAATACCATGCATACAAAAGTGCAAGTACACTTCAAATTAGGATGCTACATACATACTTTGACTAGTAACAATTAATAAGAACTGCTATTTTTTTTCTCAGTAACTTACAAAATTGATGTTCCTCCACTACTGAAAACCATTAGCACGCTATGTTTAGAGCTGTCCATGTTTTGATAGTATCAGTGAGGCTGCTACACTAAGCAATAATAAAAGGAGCAATATTTTTTTAAGAGCTGTAAATACACCAAGATAAAAAAAGGAAAGAAATGTTAAATTTTTTAAGTTCTGGCTCCCACTGACAGATACAGAGTTGAGTCATTGCAAATCCTAATTAACTCACAAGTGTGGGCTGAATGGGGAAAGCAGTCATAGTATACATCTTCAGCAGTGTTGTCATCTCATATAACTATCTACAATAGAGTGCTTCTAGGAAATGAACACATTTGCATTTTGGATTTATTTGTGAAAGATCATTATGCCTTGTTAGGTCCCAGTGTCACAAGAAGCCAAAAGCAAACCTCCTCCTGCCTTTACTGTCTGTGGATCAACCTAAAAATGTACAAAATGTAAAAATGAACAAAACTTTTCTTCAAGACACCAGTAGGAACCTGCCATGACCAACATAATACTTAGGCAGGGCCAAAGCAATGCAGTCTTATTACGAGCAGCTTTAGCTTCTCTTGCTATAAATTCTAACATTCGTCATCTGCAGCCGAAAAAAGGAAACTGGGCATCTTCTAACAACATATGACAAAGACACATCCGTGCAAACAAGGCAGGGACTTTACAGACTGATTCAGAGTTTCAGCTATGAAGGAAATATAGAAGCAATTGTGCAAGAAGCAGGCAGGCACTGCTTGCAGCACTGAGAGAACAAGCTTTCATGACTACCACTAGATTTGACCCATGACTCGAAAACAGTCAATAAAAATAATCTGGTTGTCTTTATTTCTTTGTCCACCAGTTTCAAGGAGGCTTTTGGGGCTACAGAAAATAAATGAAAACAAAATCTAGGTTCAAAACCTGAAATGCAATAGCTCCAATAGTTTGTTTTTGTTGGACAATTAGGGTCTATTTTCAGGGCAGTGTGAAGTGAATTAATCAGACAACTTCCACTTACAGCAACATCAGGGTCCACGTTCACAGCTGGAAACAAAGAGCAGACTTTCTCTCCATATTTATCAATCTGTACTTTATTAAAATGGACACATTATAAGAAGTACATAAGAATATTTTAACAGCAATGGAACTGCTTCAAAGAAGTATGGAGAAATATAAGACAATTATCAGAAAAGCTTAGATTAGAAATTTCAAATTCACGTTCAGTAGGACTGGAGTATTTTGTCTTACTAGGCTCTTCTGAAAATCTAAGCGTTAGCTACTTGTTTTCTTCTGATATTTATCTTATTCAACTGAAATCCAAGAAGGCTGTTGTTACAAAACTACTCCACTGAAACTAATGAAGCTTTGGGGAGCTCAAGTGTAAGATAAGCTATGCAGCTCTGAATCTGAAGAAGCTGCTTTACATGAACTCCTCCTGTGCACTGCAAAACATGCAGTCATTCTGCCTGAAATTGGCAACATAAAATTGGCAACAGTTCTAATGGTTTTATGAATGATACCCTGATGGTTTCAAACCTGTGATTTCAGGATAGGGTTTTCTTTCTTTAAAGGAGGTTTTCCAAATATGAATAAGTAAGACTTTTGATTTTGAAACTCGAATGCTGTCTCCTTGTAAAGAAAGTATGGAACAAAAGCACCACAACATGTTCATATTTTAAGATAACTTACATTGTAGACAAAGAGACTAATGTGCTGAAGGCTCCAGGTGTGATGGTGCTGATGTGATTGTCGTACAGAGAAAGAAGCCTCACTGAGCTCAGTCCAGCAAAGGTGTCATTGTTTATGCAGCTGATAGAGTTGCTCCTCAGCATTCTGAAAAGATTTAAGAAAGAAATTAAGAAATATTGGGAGTGGGTACAGTTTCAGGCGAGGATGTTCTGTTTCTAGGGCATCAACAGATGGTTTGGCAACTACTGGGCTCCATTTTTATTGTGTGCTGTAGGACTAAACAGCTAGAGGAGGGCTAAACTCACGTAAACATTGTCTCCTGAATTTAAAATGCATTTCTTCTACACAACATTAGAAACTAATGCGAAGTTGACATGTGAAATTAGTTTGGAATCAAAATTATCACTAGTGTTAAACTTGAATTAAATACTCTCAAGACTCTTGATTTAGTAAGTGTCTGAGAGCAAGATGTATTTCAGAGATGCATTGAGAAAGGCTGTCAGAAATGTGTGACAGTAACACTAACTCCACTGCTTCTATCGTGGATGTAATCCACCATGCAAAAGCATGGAAGGAAACAGAGTCCTTAGCAGAAATGAAGGAATAGCTTAAGAAAGATTTCCAGATGTAAAGCAAGCTCCGAAATCTTGTTAGTGTCACTGACAGGACAGAAAGCAGTAACCATTCCATCACTGTTTTACTTTTTGCTCTGTGTTTGTACCAGATGAGTCAATCATGTGTTTCAGAAGATATTTCTCTCTCTGAGTTGTTATGGTAACAATGAACTCCATGATAATTTCTAATTAATCTGAAAGACTGTAGTGCCTTGTTTCTCTCCACAGCAAAAAAAAGGCTTATGAGTATTTGTTACAATTCATGCCACTCAACAGCTGGAACATCACCATTGTAATAGCTCTACTTAGGTGAAAAATCATTCAGTAATTAAAGCACACAATCAGAAATACACAGAATACATGCAGCTCATGCTTCTCTTCCAGTGGATTGATGCTCTGAATTGAGGACTGTTCATTCAGACTCTGTCAGAAGTCTGGCCTGCAATCTCCTGCAAGTTGGGCATTTAGGTATTAGATCAGTAGACTCTTCAGAAACACCAAAGAGAGATTAAATATAGCAGAGAAGAAATCACAGTGTAATCACAAACACTCAGTGTGTAAGACCTGGATATTGCACCGCTTTAGCATTACTGTTCTCTGCATATAGTAGTCATCACAGCCACCACAGTCTCAGTAGTTTTTGTGTTGCAACAGGAATGAAGCTTTCAGAAAAGTCCCAGACACAGAGACTCACACTTTGTACGTGGAGTACTAAGCTGCCTGAAAGCCAGGTCAAGGTCACAGGCTCCAAAAGGTGAGTGTAAATACAAAAAATAAGGCCTTCAGTAGCTTTGGTCACTTCAGGAAATTCATATATTGAAGCAGTAGGAAGCGTTTTCTCAATTCTGTACGTGAAGTATCAGACAATAGTTCTGAAAGGTGGTTGAATTACAATATATATTTCATGGTGATCTATTACATTTTAGGAAAAAGTCTTTTAAAAACTGGACTACAACTCTGTCCAGCGTGGCTTCTTCATAATAGGTCTTCAGTGTTCAGAAGAAGTTAATTAATGGATAGACACATACGTCCCTCAAGCTTAAACCTTTGCTTTCATACCATGGTATACCATGCACTGTTTGCCCTTCCTGAATGAAAACTTATACTTACAGATCCTCATTTCATGCTGCGTGTATTTAGACTGCTTTATCAGCTAGGGAGAAATGTAGGTCAGGTCAGCAGGATAGCTTGAATATTAAGTATCTTTTTTATTAAAAAAACGCTGAATACTCTTTAGGAGCATGGCTATAGACTGCTATACATTACTAAAATTAATTTAGTATCTATGGACAATATTTTAAATTCCCTTAGTAAAATGCTTACATTAAAGAACAGATGGCTGTAACCACAGGAAAATAATGTTAAGGAATAACAGAAGAAAAGATCCCTATTTGTCATTACAGGCCAAAGTTCTCCAAGTGAAGCCTGGATATTTTTTTCATACTTGGACTGAAGGAATCGTGCCATGATATTGTGCAACATAAGATGCATTTGCTGCTAATAAATACATTGCAGATTTTAAATTTCATTTTGATTCCTAGAGTTTTCTTAATGACAGCAGCCACCTCATCAAGTGTTTTCTTTCCACAGCAGGGAGACTGTGCAGAAGTGGGCATTTTTCACATGCAGATCATACTCATCATCTGTCATGAATCTTTGTGGTCACCAGAGGCCTGACCACTTCTCAGGATAGGGAAAAGGAGTTGATAGGATGTCATCTTGGAATCCCGTCTTTGATTCTTCTTCCAATATATTTTTTAACTTGAAAGTAGATGGATGCTACTTACTATGAGTTTATGTATAAACAATACTTATAAGAAGTAAATTGCAAAGTTGTTCTAAGAGCAAAAGTAGCATCAAACTGATTTCTTATGCATTTGTGCTCTGTGTCTCATATGCACTGTCCCCAGTCACAACCATGTTAATAGTACAGCTGCAGGTACGTTTTATAGCATCCCATAGCCATGTGTGTGTTCACGGACAGCTACTCCTGGTACAAAGTGAGTGGGGCAGCTACCTTCTGCCAGCAGGACCTGCAATAATTTGGTTAGGCCCACCTTAAATTGCTTAGCTACACCGACTTTTGGTGGTGGCAATAACTCAAGCCTTTCTTCTTTGTTTCCTGCTGATTTCATATAGTGTATAGGATATTAAAAATCCCTTAGGTTCCTCCTCTCCTCTGAGGTTTGGTTTAAGCAGACCAACAATTCCAATTTGGATGGAGGGGGTTGTGGGTAGATGAATAGCTAACAAATTCATTCCCACATGCCTTGTTTCTATAGGAAATAGTATAAGTATTAAATGATTAAAAGCACCTAAATTTGGCCCATGACAGGTTCACCATCAAGTTGCTCCTGAAACTTTTGGAAATCCGTTTTCTTCTACAGAAAGTACATCAATTTCACACCTACTCAGGACTTTACTCAGCAGTTTACTGCAGGTTCATCACACTGAAACAAGACACTGCATTTGACCTTGTTGTCTAGTAACAGAGATTTTAGCAAGCATTGCTAAACTTGAGTGTTCCCACTCAAGATACAGCGGAAAAGAGAAAGACAGGTCTTTGCACTCACAATGTCTTCAGCCCCGTGAGGCCTCTAAACATTCGTCCATGCACTGATTCCAGTTGATTCTCTGTCAGAATCAGCTCCTGCACTCCTGAAGCTCCATCAAACGTGCCTTCTCGAATCTCCTTGATCTTATTATTGCTCAGATTTCTGGAAAGAGACAACCAGTCACAATAAGAAAAGGATTAGTGTTTCATTCAAAATATATATCATCACACTGGAAGGGAGAAGGACAGTTATATGCTTTTCAGTGGTTATCTAGTAAAGCATGCAGTCAGCAAGGAGAGGATACAGCAGCTCAGAAGTGTATTTAATGTACTTACAAATAGCTCTCTTCACTCCACTTATAAAAAATACAGATCAGATTATCAAGAGTATTTAAATCCATGGAATTACCAGCTCTAATACCTCATCTCATTGATGATAAGTGTCTCAGACCTGCTATAAACAGGGTTTTTTAACACAGATTAACGTCCTTGAATTTACAGATTCTGCTTGGGACTGGGTGCTCAGCAGAAACAATATTACTACCACTGAAATAGGGATCATCATATTGAAATATGTTTATTTAGTGAACCACAGTCTCTATTTTAAACTGACCACTGGTATAAATGTAAAAAACTGTGTGACTGAATGCATCTGATACAAATTTTAACATGCGCACTCATGAGCTCTTAGGCATTTAAATTTAATACCATCTTTTAGAATGAAATGAGTATCATTTAATTCTCAGTTCACACCTACTGCAATACACAACATTATTTTCTAAATATTTACTCTGCCTTTGCAGCCTCAAGATGTTTGTTGTAGGTCAACACTGGAGAACTTCAGTCTAGAAAGTCAAATGAAGTCCTGATGGAATGAAAAGTGAATCTTCTGAATATTTCATATTTGTGAAAAACCCAGTGAATAGAGAACTTCTGAATGATAAAATGCCCTTAGAGATGCATAAAAATAAATGGCTTTTAATTATTTAAAACACTTATGTAAAAGGCCGTAAGCACATGAAAACCTTGGGCCTCAGTCCTTCAAGCATGCCCTTATGAAGTCCTGTACAGACTGTAGTGAGTAATCCTATTTGTTTAGGCTTTTGACAGGCAGCACTATTTTTGTTTTATTGTCTACAATAAAAAAGAGAAAGTAAAACATACACTCTTGTTCCCAAGAAGATGCCAAATTCTAACACTACT
>JAOWBP010004313.1:3413049-3504270 GCA_028571105.1 Tragopan temminckii | reverse complement strand
TGGGGGGGTGGGAGGGGGTATTAAGAGGAACAAAATGAAGCACATCTGATTTCCAGTCCTAAAAATTGCAGGCTTGGCAGTCTTGATAAAATGTCAAGTGACAAATGTACAATTTCTTGATTCCATGAACAGCTGTATTTGCTTAGGCTTATAAAGCAGTACTTATGGTTGCTTGTGATTCCTCAAAACAATGCCAACGATGGACAGCTACAAGGATCAGTTTATTAAAACTGCTACAGTTATAGTACACATTGAAAAAAAAACAGAATTTTTCAGGGATCAGAAAGTGTCTTGGAATTCCTGAAATTAACCCTTGAAGAAGCAATTCTAACTTTCATTGTACAAGCATTCTTTGAATGAATAATCACAACCATCATGAGGTTACACAGGGTAAGATTTTATTGAGTATACATTGTTGTCAACTTACAGATACAGGATTGATATTCCTAAGGAAAACAGAGAAGGAGGAGAAAGTAAGTGGGATGTTTTGTGAAGGAGAAAAGGGTGTATTTAACATCAGAGGGTGATAGATGGTTGTTGGTTTTTTTTTTCTTTCACAGAAGCTTTTTGGGAGAGTCAATAAAGGATATTTACCACATTTTGACTTATCATACTGACACTCCTGATGATGTATAACTTTCCAGCCTGCACCAGCCATGTGGCCATCAGTGCACTGCCTCCACACTTGCAGCAGGGAAAAGCCCTCTCAACTCAGCAGGAGAGGAAGGGACCTTCATACTTTCCTTCCTTCCTTGTACTTTATTTAACTTTATCAAAATATTTTATAAAATAAAGGTTTGAATACGAATTACCCAGGTAAGCACAGTCAGAAGTACTCAATGGCACAAATACGCTCAGCAAGTACTTAGTCACCTATTAGGCCGTGAGAAAGCAGGAATCACCTGCCAACAACTAAATAAAATTTACTGTTTGACCTGAGCCTTGAGGTCACTTTGACAGGTGGCTGCTCTATTAAGAAATTCCCATCTGGGATACTAATACGAAATGGAGCCATCTGCTTGCAGAACTAGTTAGGTACATACACCCATCGCTATCTTTATTGCTGTACTGCTACAGGGCTCTGAGTGGATATGACAGGAATCAGGAAGCACAATCAACAACCCATGCATGTAGTACTTCTTGCATTTCCTAAAATCACCTGTGGAAAGCCATGGAAAAGAGATGCAGGATGTACACAGAGCACACACTGGACTTTATTTTACTGTTCCAGAGCAGCAATTTGGTCATTTTATTACATTTGAAGGCACACGTGCAGCGTAGATGAGAACTCCGTGAAGCCTGGCTGAATGTAAAACGTGACCAGGAGTTTTCAGAAATTTCCAAAAGGAAGAAGTATTTTTAATATCAGTATTATGAGGAGCCAAGGCAAGAGCAAGGCATGTATTTTATTGAGGGTAATGCTATTTATCTGAATTGCTAGTTACACTGATAACATTTTCATTTCACAATCTACGTGACACTGCTACCAGGTATCAGTGCATTGTAATTCATGCAGCATCAGTGAGCAACACCAAATGCCATTTTTATAGAACAGCAGTACTGTGATAAAGAAACACTACATTTCCAAGCACTCACATATTTCAGGGGCCTCTCTAGTACTCACACAGAGAAATTAAGCAGCACAGACAAAGAGCTTTTTTTCCTGTTGTAAGCAATTGCTTAGCAAACCTGATTTCAGTTTTTAAAAATGAGCAATTCCAAAAAGACTCAAAAGGAGTGCTGAATGATGCGCTCTGGAAAAAATCAAGCTATTTTTATTCAGAGGCGTGATGACTGACCTGATATTTTCCTTCTATAAAACATGGATCCAACTGTCTGAAATTTGGCAAAAATAAGATCACGGACATCACGGGTCTAACACTTGGCCAAAACCCCAGGAATCCTGACACTTACTTCTTTACTTAACCACTTGATCACAATTCTCATACATTTTCAGAGGAAAAAAAAAAACACAGGATGTACACTGTTTTACATCATTTCCCATCCAAAGCATTAATTCTTATCTATAATTACAGAGAAAATCTAAAAATCACATATGTCCTCCTTCTGATGGCTCCACAACAGGTATGCAGCAGCTCTGTGAGATTACGCAGCATTTCCATACAAGAAAACTTCTGCACAAGGCCCTCAGAGTACTTTATGAAATATGTGTAATAATCTCTGGGAGGAAAGTTAGGAAGAAGTACATTAAAGGTCTTACCTATGCTGGCTGATCCAAAAGGGCTCATTAGAGTATGTTGATTCAGCTTTGTGCTATGTGATCATTGGATGACTGCTTCCATACAGGCCACATTACCCGTGTCATTTCATGATAAAATATAATGCTTTGCAGAGTCTTCTAAGGTTCTTCTGCAGCATACTTCTTCATAATGAAATGCCAGCACAGTAAGATTGCTCAAATCAGGTCCAAGGTTACATTAAGCATCAGACATCTCATTACACAACACGGCATCCAAAAGGTCCCTCAAGCAGAAGGACTCACAGGACAGCTCAGACAGAGAGATGCAGTTTACATTATTCATAAGGTAAGTAGACAAAAAAGAGTTTTCATCTCTGCAGGTATGACTGGAGCCACCCTTGAATCTCATTCACCAACAGGATGCCTAACTTTTTCCTTCTAAAGAGCAACTAAACAGATTAATTACTTGGAAACGGTTATTCAGCATGCAAGCCCTTCGGAAAGTCAGACCCAATGTCACCAGGGTCCCCCCGGCAGTCCCCCAGGTGCCTGGAGTCTGGTTAAGCAACACACATCACCTTTTTGACTTTTCCTGTGAGAAAAGGGGAATCTCTCACCTTTTGATGGTTCTGAAAACAGCGGAAGTATCCCAGCATGCCATGCGGCAGGGAGTATGCAGCCTTCCATGGTGCTTGACAGAACCATGTTCAATTTGTATTGTTCTACCACATGGTTAGATCAAGCACAAAGGAAAACCCCATGGACAGCCAGAGTCAGAGTTAGGCAGCGCCAAAGAGAGAAGAGCGTTGAGAGGAAGCAGCATGGAGAAGCACAAGCTGAAGGTTCACTGAGAGCTGCTCTCCACTTCACCCATGCAAAAAGGTGCTGGATACAAGAGGTCATCCTTTATGCTACAACTGCAGAACACCCTGGAGCACAATTGGGGTTAGTGTACAAGAACAGAGCCCGGGCAAATTCAGAGACAGAACTAGTATGACAGAAACTGCTACCAAAGCACTGCTAGCACTCCAGGAACGATGTGCATCTTCCACCACATATGAAGGACTGAGTTGTGCTGCTCTTTATTAGCTACTTACACACTCGTGGTACCTTCTCCCACTGCAAATTCCAATTCAATCCAATTCCAATTCTCCCAATGCAAATTCCATTTCAGTTCTCCCCATTTATTTAAATCCAACCCTAGAAATACCACAGCTTGTATCAATAAGAGTAGATTCTGAGCTGATGGTGAACCTCTGGCAGCCAACTCTCCCTAAGCTCCCTCTGAGCCACTCTCAGCTCCCTGCAGCCTTTCATGCTGGTGGCACTTACACTGATGACCTGTAATCACCACTGCTTTGCCTTGTTTTTTTTGGTCTGTACTTTGTAACATGGCAGACAAGGTAGCACATGTAAGCCAGTGAAGACGTATTATGGCAAACAGGAGTATTTTGTTATTCTGCTTCTTGGCATAAAAGTTGTGTTTTCTACATCCCTGATTATTTCAGACAGCTTTGTTGTAACTCATTCCTGCAGCTTTAACACATAAAGTAGGGCATTCCATTTTGTCTTGACTGCTTCCTCTGAAATAAAGCTCCCATTGACTTAATGTCTGCAGAGCTATGCCAGTGATGAGTACTTTTGAAAGTCACATCTCAAATGTTCTTGCAGGCTTCACGAATGAGAGGAAGTACCTGTCCTCTGAAACTGTTCAGAACATTTTGATGGACTTCAATGAAGGTCAACACTCGTGCCTTAAAAACATAAAACGCCACTTTCCTTAGTAAGGGCTTTGTGCTTACTAAGGAAAGTGCCCAAAGCACAAAGTCAGCATCAAGCAGATTATTCACTGCCTACAGAGAGAACAATGTGAGTACTTGGGCAGAGATGACAGATAATAGAGCAAGGGGTTCTGCTTCATTTTGTACATTTTGCTGTGAACCAGCATTACTGCAGAGAACAACAACACACAATCACTTGCAAACTCCAGAAACTATGTACAGTGTTAACTCAGCCACCTTACGTGCGGGTTCGTTTCCTTAACAGCAGTGAAAGTCAAACTAGCAGCTTTTGGGGGGAACCTAACGATAAACCTTCATTCCCCACAAGCTGCCAAAGTAGACACAGCCCTAAATGATGCAAAAGTTGGATTATTAATTTTCTTTTGTTACCCATGCAGAATGGCACAATGGACATTATTATTAACTTGCTTCTATGATTTGTACAAAGCACGTGTAACACTGGAAGCCGTACCCCATATATTTAGCAATTACTCATATGGCTGGCATTTCTGCTAGTAATTCTGTATGTCTCTAGCCAAGGAAGGCTCAGAGTTTCATATCCTTATTCCTACACCTGTTTAATAATGCAGCAATTCTAGCATTCTTCAAGTAAATTTATCAGCAAGCTCATCAGCAATGGCAATGAGCTGGAGGTACCAGCACACCAAGAGTGGTCTGCCAAAATCCTAATTTACATCTCCAAAAGACATGAGAGGTGAAATTCTCCACAAGTATATTTTGACCTCTCAGCACATTGCAGACTACTGAAAAAAATATGCAGGAACAGAACTTTTCTTCTTTTCCATTCTTTCTTTTTTTTGGCAAATGGAGTAGAAATCAGGGAAGCACACTATTTTGTGTTAGGCACAGTAAATAATATTTCAAAAAGAAATTCCCAATTTCGAACTGTCCCATAATGTCATACTACTTCAGGACACTGCTGTAGTCTCCAAACAGGCAGAGGCAAATTTATTGTCCATTTGCAAGCTCAAACATTCTAGCAATGGTTGCAGCAGACTGGCTCTCTTCGTGCCAATGTCTCCCCAGTTATTTTCTTTATCATATTCAAGTGACTGTTACATGCACAAAAAAGTGCTAAATTTAGCATCTCTGATGAGCGTCTCTCAACTTAATCACAACACATGCCAATGGCAATGTGATTTTGGCCCCATCTCCCGCTAACCAAACCCACCAGAAGGCACCACTTGTAAGGGGGAGAAGGGCACAAGCTGTAACCACTCAGCTTCAATCATAGCTAGGGTAGGCATCAGCAGAAGACAAATCAGATCTCAAATGAGGAATCTCTATTGCTCTGTATTCCACACATGGGAAACTTAGAACAGTTGCATTACTGCATGCCCAAGAGACGTGGATGCATCTGTGGCTTGCCTTTCCTTCTCCTAGCTCTGTACTACTAGTCATAGCAGTCATGATGGGTTCCCAATGACTTCAGCTTCATAAAAATGTCATGCAAAACAAAGCTCAAATACACTCAGTCACAGAGAACAGTGAAGACTTCATGCTCATAATTATGAATTAAATACAAGGTTTAATCTGCAGGTGATTTGTCGGTGTTAAATAGCATTCCAATTAGACACAATTATCCTTAAGCACAACATATCCTCAGTTTTGCCATATTCAGACTCTCTCTTCAGAATCTGAAGGTGATTTTGCAGAGTCTTTTGCCTTTTTAGAAAATAAATTAACTGCAAGACTCTCTTCCCTCCCCCCCAAAAAAAGCAACCAGAAAACCAAATCACACAGCACATTTTAACTGAATTAAAAAAAAGGTAAAAAAGTAAAATCTGAGTGCTGCTAATTTTCCAGTTGTCCAGATCAGAAGTGATTCATATTCCTCCCACTCATGCTCAAGCCAAAGCCCTAGTGAGGAAAAGCGTCGGAGCTTGGCCTCAGTTGTCCTGTGCATCCTGTGCAGGATTGCCAGTGCTCATGACTTCAGCTCCAGCATGGACAAACCCCTGAGCCATCAGAGTTCAGTGCCCACTCAGACAGGAGCTGCTGGAGAGCAGCACGCTGGGGACAGGCCAAATTTTGATTCCCTGAGCATGCGTCACTGCAGCACTGCAGCAAAGCAGATGAGCAGGTGCATATCAGTGCTTTTCATCAAACAGAAAATGCTAAGGACAGCGATACGCCTACATAGTCAGTAAATGACTATTTGCTTACTAAAAATGGAAAGAATTTGCAAAGCTGTCATTAGAATGATTTGCAAATTATGGGAACAATGGAGTGTTTCAATTAGATAAATTATTTATGTAAGAGCTGGATGAAATTCACTTGCCTTTCTTGACTTCTTAACACTGGTTGAGGAGCAACAATACACCGCACCATTTTGTTTTGAGAGCTCCAAGAGCTTAAATGTTGACATATCATAACAGCAGAGAACTGGAGAACTTAGAGGGAACAAGGGAAACATGACCCTGGGCAGAAAGCCCTGATGTGCAGCCTGTTTTCTCCTGGCTGGGAAAACTCTGTCCACTGCAGTTCTACACTTCTAAGGCTGAAACAATGCAGAAAAAAAGAAGATGACATTTCAGGTGATCGCAAGTATAGAAATTCTGCTCCAGTGTAGGCAGGTAAACCAGGAGGTATCAGGATGTATAAATACAGAGACTGGAAAAGACACATAAGGAACTGGGGGGAAAGCTGCAATTCCTAGCAAGAGAGTTTACCAAATACCTTTGAAAATTATGAGTGAACAAACAGCAATACGTACTCTGCTGTACTGCTATCCAGTAACAATGGATACCACAAGAGATACAACACCGGCCCTAACCATGAAAGCTCTAGATTCGTATGGACAGCGGAGGCTGACTTTGATTGGGGTTGGGTTAAAAAGAGGCAGCATCCGCAAAGGAGAGAACTGTGCTGGCAGATGGTTTGTTTGCCTCCTCCTATTACTCCAGCTGCTTTTGACTTGTACAGCACTATCTGGAATGGAAGCATTTAAAGTCAGATAAATACGAGCTATGCCTCAATGCAAGAGGGAGCAAGAAGACAGTTTAATTCTTAGTACTGCTAATAGGAACCTTGTATCTAAGATTTCTATTGCTAAGAATTAGAAGATAAAAAACTTTGGTGATGTGATGCTCATAGGCATGTGTATGCTTTGATCTTTATAAAAAATGGTCTATGTTTGTACAGCATGTGGAACTTTCAACACTTTTTAAATACACAATACAGTGAAAAATACAAATATGTTGCAGGGAACAAAAGATACACAGATGAATAGTTGAGCAGCCCTCTGCAAAATCTATTTCATACAGTGTCACACAGCAATCAAGAATCCTGCCAGCTCTTGAAGTGACAATAAACTACCACAGAGACAACACAATCTGCTCATAGATTCATTTCCCTTCCACCTAAAGCCCAGTGCTGCTTTAGGAAACAAAACTGCTGTGCAGCAAACTTAGCCCAATTCTACTTGTCAGAAGATGTTGTTGTTTTTTTCTCCTGTTCTTACTAAAAATGGAAGCCTTCAGTGACCCAAGGCAAGAAAGTCCCATTGGATCTTTAAGTCACAGTGGGCAGATACAGTCAAATCAAAAATGATCGTAAGAATTTTATTGCTGCCATTGAAAAATGACAGTATCTCCATTTTCAAAACAGAAGATAGAATTTATTACCATTCATTTCTCCAGCTCCTTTTGCAAACAAACAAACAAACAACCAAAAAAAAAAAACCAACCCCTTTTTTAGTCTCAAATACTATAACTGTGGGGAGACAGTTAAACAAGAGGGAGGTTTATTACTATTTTGGTGCATCACATTCAATTGAAGGCAGAAAAACACAAGAAATAGTATCTATTGCAATTTGAGGCTTAAACATTTCAGATAAGTATATCCAACAGCTTTGCCAGTCTCACAGCCCTGGGCAAAAACATGTCCCTTTTCCTGCTGTTCCTTCATTTCATGCTATAATGCTTCCAATTCTCATTTTAAAAGGAATTATGTACATTGCCTACCTGTTGCACAGAATCTGCTTCCTATGGCTACTCATAACCTTTGCAGATGTTGCTTCATCATTATCGGTAAAAGCATGAGTCATGTTCAGAAGGGAAACAGCATCTGGGAGAACTGCTTTGATGATAAATTAAAGAAGAAAGCATGTTCTTCTTGCTAAAGACTATCTAAAGGATGGTGGGAAGTTGGAATAAACCAAACAATACGCAGAACTAAGTTTGCTAGATTTTTCTTTTTTGTTGTGCTGCATAGTTTTGTCCTCACAATTACACATAATTAATTAAATACCATTCTGTTTAGCCCATCCACACTGCTGAATGTGTACTGTTGACCTTATTTTCTTGGTATGTCTTTACCTTTTCACACTGATGTAACTGATGGGCATGATGGTCACACTGGCAGACTACCTCTACTCCCACAGAATTTCTGTGCATTATCACTTCTCCTAGGCCAAAGACTAGTCCAGGTTAACACCCCTCACACTGCTTCCTTAACTAACTCACATATTCACTGGGTTTTTCCCTACAAGACCAACTTCTGGCTATTAACATTAATTAATTATATTAAATTGCATGAAAATATCGGACCCTGAAACAAGAAACCTCTAAGCAAAGAGATGAACATTTACAAAAAGATTTAATATAAAAACTCTTTTCCTAAACACTGAGCAAAAGATGTAAAACCAATGGGGAATCCCACAGCCATCGAGGTCACTGATAAGTTACTAAGTGCGATTGCGGGGGATCATTCCTGGGTAACAGAAAGCACTGCTCAACAGCCTGTCTGAATGATGAAGATTCATACCTCATGGACTTTTCTGCACAGAGACGTGCTGTGTTAAATCCTGGGTCAAACATATTTCTCAAAATGAAAACATGGAAAATTCCTGCTGCATGCAACATCTGAAACAGCCGTGATTCAAAGGGACAACATGAGCAGAAGAGGTGCCAAGGATGTCTGTTCTCTGGATTGATTTACAAACTAAGATTCTTCTAAACCATGAGATGTTTCCCCACCCCATGTGAGCAGTGAGTCAGGTTCAGTGTATCTCAACGCCATCTGGAAACTCTACAGGCAAGGATAGCTCCTCTATTGAGCTTTTCAATAGCATTAGCTTTCATTCAGTTGAAATCTTTGTTCTGAAGCTGTACAATCCCTGCCCTCCTCCTTCATAAGTCAGGTTTATGCCTCTTCCATGTGGTTTTGATATACTCATAGAACTGGAGAGCAAGGGAAAAAACAGCCTAATGCCTAAAGGAAAGGACTCCCAAGATAAGAACTCTCACAAAATATTATTCTCAACATCACCAGGTATAGTGTTCTGCATTGTTGCTCTTCTCAGCTATGACCTTTCATAAATGATATCAGATGGTGTTTGCCTTATCCAATAGACTGCACCATTGTTAGAGGCATGCATGCACATACATAACATAAATTTCTCTATTAATAAAGGCAGAAGAAGGTAACCATGGCAAATTGGGTACAGATTTATACCGATCTGTTTCTGCAGATTACTTTCTTTTCTAAATTATATTTATGCATTTTTATTTCAAGTTTGTTTAAAGATAAATATTACTGACTAATTAACTTGTTACTATGATAGATACAACCAAAAACCTCAATGAAAGTATGTCATAATTTCAATTCTAGTTATAAATTTTGTGGCTTGAGTCACAAATGATTGAAGACTTTAACAAGCATGCCCAAGACAATCTGACTGCAGATGAAGTTATCTTTATTTTATTTTCCCCATAAAAAGAAGGCTTAGCTCAGCATATTGCTTGCAGAGATACCCAAAGCACAATAGCTTGTTTTGGGCTGCTGCCATTTGGTTTCATGCTGCATCCCCATCTACAGTCATCAATCTTTTAGCACTAGGAACACGATTAATCATGGTTGTTGGTTTTGTTTTTTTTTTTTTTTCATAGGGAAAAGACAAAAATCACAGTAATTTCTGTAGAAAACACTGCAAGTTACTCCATCAATAACAGTCATTTTTCTTCTCAGTACACACTAATGGATCCCCTCACTGAAACCTGCTTGTCTTTACAGTATACAAGAAATGCAATAACGTAATATATATATAAACCAACCAGTAGAAAAAAAATACGTGAAAAAGCAGTCTGCTCAGTTGTGCTGTATAAGGCAATAAATGTCCTTTCACTGATAGCTGGACCATAAATAAAAACCAGACAGGGTTGAGTAAAAGGTGTTTATGTTACTTTGGAGGTTATTTTCAAGTAGAAACAGTTTTTCATCCGGCTCACAACAAAAAAAATCTTTACACAAACTGATAAAAGCCACGATATAAAACTTAATAGAGACAGAAATCTTACAAGCTTTGATGAGCTGTATGTGAATTAATGCAAGATACTTGTGGATATCAAAAATTTATGACAGTTTACAAATCAACACCATCCCCTAAATCCTGCTCACCCACATCCAAGGCCACAGGAGCCTGCCGCCAGTTGGATAAAAACCTCACCCATGCTGTTCTCAGCCTTTCACAGCTGAGCTGTGATTAGGGTCATTAAGAGTTCCACCTGAATACAAAACGAAATTCTACACCGGTTCTACCACTCTAAAATATGTCAATTGACATTTTTACCCCTTTAAAATATGACATTCCTATAAAACTTTGTTTTCCTCAGACATTTTATAACTTAGCAATTCTTCTAAAATTAAATAAATTAAGTATCACAAGCTTTTTTCTTTTTTCTTTTGTTTTAAGGCAGCTATAGACCACCTTTTTTTTTCTTTTTTTTCTTTTTCTCTTATAAATCCATAAGGTAATTGGCTTTCTGAAGAACTAACTGAATTTTCCAAATTTAATTTTAAAAGATGCTCCATAATATCCATTATAGCAAATGCTGCCCTGCAGATTCGATTAGTGGGCTCTCTGGACCTGCTTATTTCTGAATTGAAAGTGCAGTACAGCCTGGATAAATGAATTACCTGAGCAGCGGAACTTCTTGCTCTTGATCTGGCTGATTCGTTTGTTGGCAAGGCGACGCGGATTGCTGCATCGAGCGCCGCTGGTTTCTATCGGATTATCCTGCAGGTAATCAGCCAGCCACTTCAAATGGCAGTCGCACACAAATGGATTCTGAGCTAAATGTCTGAGAGAAGGATGGGATGTTTAATCAGAAGTGACCTGTGACACTGTACTCCATCACTGTTTTTCGCAAATGCAAACCTGAAGAGTAATTGAATAAGCTCCCAAAAACCTGGGCCTGGAGGAAACCACAGAGCTTCACATGAATGGCAGAACTCTGCGAGCTATCACGTTTTGTAGCTTATTAAGTCTGTTGTAAGTTCGTGCATGGAGGAAACAAAAATTAATATAGTAAAGTCTGCTTTAAAGGACACAGATCGACTGTGTACAACGTCCAGTGTTTTCTCTGAAAGCTGGTATGATGAACTGCGAGGGAAATGCACCCATCTACACGCACCTGAGCTGAGAGGTCAGTGTGTACTCTGCTTTAAAATAAATTTCATTGGCAAGCTCAGTTTTCTAAGGATCAAAAGGTGAGTAAATAAGTGCCCTGGAGCAGTGGACAGAGCCAGATGTAATCCAGAGGGTTTTTCTCAAGAGTGAAATTGATACTTGCATATAATCACTGTGCCTAATAGTATTCTCCTTACATGTATTTCTGCCTGCTTTTGAGAATGGATAGTTTATAAAAAGTAAGACTTGGCTCTGTCCTTCACCAAAATTTGCACATTTCCCACAGGAACATGCAGTATATCACACTTCAACTGGACAGTTATATTTTGTTAATGGAAGCCCTCTGAATTTCCTTGGAGAAAAAAGCATTTATCTGTTGTTGTTATTACTTTTTTTTTACTTAACAAAGTTGAAGAGTACACTGGGAATCTGTCAGGTTTTACTCAGAGCTTGATTCTAATGTCAGTTAAATGAACTTGCACCCATCCCTCTAATTTCCAGGGGAGCAGGACAAGGCTTTCTGATAACTGCAAAAACTGTAAAAGAGAAATGTTTAAATGTGGGTTTGGACAGAGGTATAAAGTTATGTCCTCACAAGAACTCTGCTCTGTTGTTGCTAGTGTATTTTTATCATCTGTACAGACACGTAGGTCACACCAAAATTAATGCCTCCTATTTATTTCCATGGAAACAGCAACAGCTATAAAGAGCACAATAACACTATTTGACAGAGCAAATTCTCAGCTACAAAGCACTATTTTTCAACAGCGTCACCACCATTAGCTCTGCATTTTGAGCAGTGATGAACAAGAGCATGCATGCTGAACTTGTCAAAAATGCATCAGTGGAGGTGATCCACTGTTACTGTCGCCACTGCTGAAATGCACCACTCAGCCCTCCCTGTGCTACATCCACTGTTTGGTCTCCATAAACATGCAGCAAGAATCAATGAACATAAGTGGATGCCATTTTTTTCCACACGGAGCAATTCAATTCCACACCTTTGCTTTAGACACACTTCCACGTCAGACACCATTTTCTCTGACATCTGTCACATGGCAACAAAACGTAAGAAATACTGGCAGGAAGGTTCAGCCCCTACCACCATCTGATGCCATCATCCACTTCTGATGTTGCTGGTCAATGTACTAAAATAGGAGGCATTACTTTCGGAGCAGCCCTCCTACTTTTCTGTCTGCATATACATACACATAAAGAAATTTATACCTATACAGGAATTAACATATCTAAACAGCCATCCACAATACTGTATGTGAGGGGGTTGTTTCTTGTTTTTCATTTACATCAGGCCGGCAATTCAGTTCTGATGAAGTATAAAACCCTCCATAAAGCATCCAGTCATTTCTATTTATTTGCTCCCAATTTTGCTTCCAAATGCTCTTCTCCTAATGACTCCAATTCAAAGAGTGTCAGAAAATGTTTAGGGGATTTACTTAATGTATTAAATAATACAATCATTATTTCCCTTGAAATGGGATGTCAGCTGAAATATGGTTTCAGAATTCATGAGTAGAACAGTAGAACTCAGTCCCAGTGAAGAGATACACCAACTCAGTAGCTCACTAAAAACTGGTAGGCAAGGATTTTAATGGAATCTGCTGTTCATATATTGTGCAGAGTCAAATTTGTGTATTATCTTCCAACAAACAGCATGAATGAATGAATTCAGTATCTTTACACACTTATGACATTTAGATTACTAAGGGCAGGCTGTACTGATGGGTACCTGTGCTGAATTCATGCAACAGTTCTCTTTTGCTTGTTCCTTTTGCTTCTGTCAGAAAGGGAGGGGCTACTACCTTGGTGTCTCTTCCAAATTATCTTAGTGTCAGATGCAGAGCCTTTGTAAAGACAGGTGACATCTTTGGGGAAAAGGGGAGAGCTGTCATTTCCAATGCGCTTGCATACTCACAGAGTTTGAATCGATCGGAGAGGTGCAAAAAGCCCCTTGCTGATGGTCTGCAATTTGTTGTCATAAAGAGATAGCAGTTTGAGATTATGCAGACCTTGGAACGTGTTTACCCTCAGGCAGTTGATCTTATTGGCATTGAGAAGCCTGAAAAGAGAGGAAAGATTTATAATTCACTAATCTTAGAATAATCAAATAAAGATAGACTGAACTTTGGGGGTTAAATCTAAAAAAATATTAACATGGTCACCAAAACCACTGTGCGTTTAAACATCTTCCTTTGCCTGTTACATTACAAAGGTGAAAAAAACACTGGCAATATCAGTACTCAAAATGCCAAACAAATATTTAAAGAAGCCTTCAGCTTAATATGGCAAACACTTCCCCCTTGCTACTCCATGCACACACACACACAAAGCCCTCACTGAGAAGAACCCGTTTTTCAATTTTCTTATAGCCAGCAGCTGTCTTAAGTCAAACTGAAATTTCTGAAGGTTGACATCTTGTGATAAGCAGCGCAGGGTTAATCTGATCATGGAAGAACAGAAAATGTGATTCTTCTCAGAGACAAAAGGAGAGAAACGTAGGGTCTGGACTGAAGCTAACAGAAAGGCAACTCATTTCATGCATAAGGACAGCCAAGAAGTGGGACAGATTAACCAGAGAACTGCAGTCTCCATCAGTGGAAGTTTTCAATATGAGCAGCCTGCTCTGACTTAGTGAGCTGACCTGGCTTAGAGCAAAGGTTCTAAGTTTGATTGGCCTGAGGTTCCTTCCAAATTCCACTGTCCCACAGTTCTCTGAAAACACTGGCTTTGAAAAAGCAGCACGAAGATGTTTTGAGATCCTTTTATTTATTTATGAGATTGCACATTTACACAGCAACCTGTTTGTAGAATTAATCAGTTCAGCCAGAAAATCTTGGACAATGCTTGTACAAGTTCTCTTATGTTATCCAGCCGGAGTCCTGGCAACCACACAGTATGTACAACTCCAGCAACAAGCTAGATCTCCTTCTGTGACAAACAATCACCACTGTCATCTATGTATGTGATATTTCACACTTAAATGGAAAACAGACATGAAAGGACCTGTTCTTACAGAAGCCCAAATCCACATATTTCAACTACTGTCAGTCTGAGAAAAACAGTGCACTGCAAACAGTGGATAGCATAAATCCAGCTGTCTTCATAGCAGAGTTCTTGCTACTTTGTAGATGAGTCTGAAGGGCTTACTATTGTGACCGTAATACCAAATCAGAAGACAAGTGTATTTAAAGGTAGAAAGGAAAATATGTTTTCCATTCCTCAGCAAGCAAATATGTTGTCTTAAACACACCTCTAAGCACAAGGAGCTTCAGTTCTCAAGAAACCGTACACAGCACTCTACACAACAGGGCAACCCACTGGGCAAGTAAAGCATGCTTTCTTCTGCTCCAAAGTATAACTTCAGGAAGTGTATCCTCTCCACAGCAGCATACATTCCATTGCTGAAACTTTTGGAACACTCATTACAGCTCAGTGCTCCCACCAAAGTTTTGGCAGAGCCATATTACTTTACTGACAGTCTACAGTAATTGTAATATGCAGAAGATGGACACATTTGGGGAGACTCCTTTCTCAAGGAGAACAGCAGGGTAGTGCTTTGGAATGAGATGTCAGAGCAGAACTCACCTCTAGCCAGAAAAATCAATAATAATTCACCTGAATTTTCTTCTCAATAAGTCTTTGAGCAAGAAATTTGATGTAAGATAAGAGAAGGTCCCAAAAAAGGCAACAGATAAAGAGGTGGTATTTTGCATGAACTAATACCTAAATCATTTTAAGTCTTTATAACCAGCATTAGTATGATCCCTCTACTGCCTGTATTTCTGTGACTGTTAATTATGTGACACCTAATCCAAACTTCCGTTGACTCCATCAGAAATAACAGTGTAATTTCCACATTAGGGCTAAAGATACAGTTCCAGCAATGTGTTAGACTTCTGAGGTTTTGCTCCAACAGTAAACATCAACGTCATCCCTTACAACTTGATTCTTATAGCCGTTCATATCTCTAAACCAAAGCAATCTTCATTCCATCTCAGTTCTCATGCATTATGCATTTCTCTTTTATGCCTGAACATTATCTTTTATATAAAGAACATGTTAATGAGTCATTGCAAGGCAGAACCAGCCACTGAGCTTTGAACAACAGCTCCAGACATACACTTAATGCTACAAATCCTCCACTATCTACTCCCTGTCTTCGGGTACTGGTCCCACACTGTTTTTAGGTAACGCACATTAACTTAGAGTGGTTGCTCCGTAACAGGCATGGTATTTAGTTGTACAAGAAGAAAACTGGAAGCTACGATGTACTTTGTTTTATTTTATGTAATCTTCTTCTATTATTATAGTAAAAGCTTACATTGCAAACAGTACTTTTAACAAAGCATAAAGCAACAATAGAAATAATCTCAGTAATAAGAGAATTTAAAACTGAGCTAATGTTATTTCTATATATGCGGACAACCAACATGGCTGTTTGTAATGCTTAAGAAGTGCACACATAGCAGCATTACGCTGTGTTGGTGCTGTTCACCCTCGTGCAGAGCAAGCCTGGTCATCACTGATCCCACTTACTAACCCCTCACAGCAAAGCTGAGCTGCAATTGCAGTCCAACCCAGGATTCAAGTTCATTCTGTCTTTCAACAAAACATGAATAAACCCAACACTGGGAATTAGAATTTACGGTGTGACAAGTTTTCCTAGCATAAATTTTCAGTGACTGGATTCATGGCGATATAATCAGTGACATTCCTGTATAAGCCAAATAGCAAAATGAGCGAAACTGATCCTATGCACAGTCACACAGACAGAGGCACACACTCTGCTTTAAGCATCAGAGAAAGTAATTTGTAACAGGAAAGTGCTTCTGCAGACTGTTTAGAAGTGGGAATTCAGGTACTACAAAGCTTTTCCAAGGTGACAACACCTATTCCATCTCTCAACTACACAATATATGTGCAGTACCTAAGTCTAAAGAGGCAGATGGTGTGCTTAATGGTAATCCAGATGTGGCCACACTGGGTGGATCATAACATGGATTAATGTCCAATTTCTGACCAGAATCAGCGAGAAAGGGAAACAAAAGTGAAAAACTATGAGAAAGCAGAGTAAATCACTCCTTTTTTTTTTTTTTTCTTTTTTTCCTCCTTCTTACTGTGAGTTAGAGGATGACTTTTGGCCATAAGCATTCAGGTTTATATCTTCCTTTGAAACACTCAATTATTTTAAAATATCCTCTATGGGTATTATTCTAACTTTTTATTGATTCCTTCTTAAATGTCACAGCTGTCAGAGGCCTCTAATTATTAATTAGATATATGAGGCTGATCCCACAGTCAAAATGATAAGATTAAAGAAAAAAACAACCACCACAAAGGTGAATGAGAAAAACATATATTGTAGCAAGCAGGAATGCTGACCTGCTAAACACTGAACTACGTTGTAAAACAGACTGTGTGTTAGTTTTCATTGGACTAGCACCAAAATAAGAGGAAAGATTAAATGCTGAGTCTTATTTTTGCAATAATTGCATGGCATTTGTGTTGCACCAATTTACTGTGAAGGTAAATTTTACTAATTTTCCTGGTTTTTTTTTTTTTTTTTTTAATCAGCTTGATCAGATGAGGTTTACAGACAGCTTCCAGATGTGGTGCACCATTAAAAAAAAAAAAAAAAGTTACAAAGTCAAGTAGCAATAAAACTACATGCTACCTAGAGGAATGAGAGATCATTAACTCTCAATTTTCATCCCTCTGGATATTTAATAAACACAAAGAAACTCTCTTGCAAGTCCAGGACCACCACAGAATAGAGGAGGAAGGTGAAAGCCATTGTGGTTACGCACCATTGAAGGCAGCGAGCAGAGCAGTGCAGTATCACAATTCTATGATCCCATTTCCTGAAAGAGGGAATTTGTCCACACGCTGAAATAATAACATGTCTCAGCTAAGCCCTCTGAATGAACGCGTACTGAATTGGCACGGTAATTGGATCAGATGCTCGTAAGCGCCATCTGCATAATTAAGATGGTCCCATAATTGAATTATATGCCCAAGCACAGTTTCAAGTGATTAACATTTAAATAACATTTTGAACTCCAAAATCAAAATGATGGAAGAAATTGTTTTTTAAGTGCAAATGGGGATGTTGATTTGGCTTTCACCCTTAACAACGTTTGTATTTTCAGCTCAGCGAAGTCACGTAATCAAACTATCAACAAATAACTACGTAACTCGGAAACTGAAACAGCAGCCTAGCAACACTAACACGCTGGGGACTGCAGGTTGGTTTCTGTTGCTGTACAATGGACCAGAAATCATCCTAGCTGCATTAACCAGCCCACAGGAAAGGGTGGGACAAATGCAGCACCGAACCACTAGAAAACTTCTTCTCTTTCACGAGCTTTGTGTTTTAGCAATGATGACAACACGATGCAAATGAATCCTATGAACTGTCTGGCACATCCCACAGGCCAGACTCCACTGGGAAAAAGAGAACTCACCAGAAAAAGACAAATCTAAAATGCACAGGAGAAGAGTGCTGAAGTTATCTGCACAAGTAAGAGCAGAATACAAATTCAAGACACGTGCCTTTTGTAGAATATCGATAGTCAAAAGCTTCACCTACATTCAAAGCACTATATGGTATCAAAGAAAGGGCGCTTGACAATAAGCGTTCCTTAGACCTGCTACAGTATTTTGTTACAGTACAACAGACCTGTCAAAATATTTCTTCAGCATGGTTTTTTCAGTGTTTTGTCTTGAAATCTGTAGGGAATGGAAAGCCATCCATTACAGGACAACAGCAGAAGCACCAGTATACAAGTGGGGGCTTAAGAGCTGCAATTAGATAATCCTTAAGGTCCCCTCTGACCCAAGCCATTCAATGATCCTAACTATGGAGTCCTATAAAGAGCCACACAGCCAACCCAGCAGTCACTGACAAGCTGTGCTTAATGACAGAGCTGTGTGTCCCTGCTTACTTATTGGCAAAATAATCCTATTAGGTTCCAGGAGAGTTTCTGAATGGCCTGGAGTGTAGAACAGCAATCTGAATGCCTCTCTGCATAATGATATTTTGACATCTACTAAAATTTACATTTTCTAATGTGATGACTGACCACCGAAGAGTCTGTCAGCACTTCAGTTGATAATACCCAGTGTGAACTCATCATCATGCTTGCTTGAACCAGCTTCAAGTGTTTCTTCATGTTCAGGAAAATGGATGATGGCGATGACAAATTTATTCAAAGTAAATTAAAATGGAAAAGTCACGAGCTGATAACGAGTCAAAAAGGAAGTCTGACAGTCTCACTTTGGAGAGATTTTAAAGACCTCATTTCATTCCTCATCCAAAAGACTGCAACATCCATAAAGCAGCCCTGTACTCGTGTACCTGGAGAATTACAGCACGTGGTACCACAGCATCTGGGCTCCGGCTATTCAAATTCAATATTGTCCAATTTATGCTTGCAGATATCCACATGATAATTCAGATGCACAGGGGAATAAACACATTTTCTCAGCTTCCTGCACTAGCAGGGAGTTAGTTTCTTGTGCAGTAATAACTAGGAGAGCTTCTGTCAGGTGAAGCCAGCTTGGAGCACTGGCGTCAGAAGAGCTAATAAATTACACACTGACGTACAAAGTAGCGGTTGTTTTGGGAAGCTGCACGCAGACAGATTACAGAAGTGACACAGGAAAGGCAGATGCTGCTGCAGTCTTTCATTAGTGCTCGACTGTAATTGTATTTCTGTGTCTAGCAGATGCTCCTCCCTCACTTTAACTGCAGTTATTGAGTTTAGCAATATTATCACAATGGCAGCCTAAATGCAGAAATCTAAAGAAAAAAAGCTTGAGGCAAAAGGCTTGAAAACAATTCTAAAGCTATTAAACAGGTCTGTGCAGGGAGTATTCTCTCCTGGAGTAGAAGGATGAGGGCTACACAGTACCTCTGCTGTTAGCTAGTGATATTCTGAGTAATCAAGGAAGAGTCTCTATGTTGTTTTGCTTAGAATTTAGAATCACAAAATCCAGAAACTACATAGGTAGTGACCTATGTGCTGACCTCAGGAGGTCATCTGGTCTAAAAGCAGAGTCAACATAGAGGCCTTTAGCAGATGCTTGCTTTATATGAGAAATAATTCTTGTCTGGGCTCACAGGATAATTCATGGTGGCAGGAAGCTCAAGAGGTTTCCTGTCCTGTTAGACTGCCCAAAGCAGGGCGAGCTGTGAGCTCAGGCCTGTTTAGAGTTGAATAGAGCTCACAGCTCTCTTCAGCATGGTCTTAAAAATCTTCAGGGACAGAGGCTGCACAAGTTCTCTGGGTAACCTGCTCCACTGCTTGGCTCACCATTGTGAAAATGCTTTCCCCTAACTCTACCTAGTCAGTAGTTCTCATTTCATTCCTGTTCTCTCTTCTCCATGAGAAAAATTATTAGCTCCACAGAACAGGAAGATTTTAAACATCCCTTGTTAAACAACACTGGAGATTGCCATGAGGAGAAAGAAACTTGGAAATGGAAAATGGTCAAATCTTTATTCTGGCATTCATGTGGTGTTTGCATCACTGTTTAATGATACTTTTGTATATATCAGTGTAATGTATACAATACAAAATACTGGAATCGATGTACATTCTTTACAGTATTTTCTTTTTTTTTTTTTACATATTTTGTATGGGTTTGTGCTTAACTGGATTTTCTTTCAGCTTTTAACAAGCTCCAAAAGTGTGCAATAAATATTTGGTAGACTGTAGATCCTATTTTAAGCTCCTAAGTACTGGGATTCACTTTACAATTGCACTTCAATACAAGTACTTCAGACTTGGCAAATTTACCATGGAGCTAATTTCCAAGCAACTGCAAAAACTAAGACAGTACCAAATACTGCACCACTTATCCAACGAGAAACAGCATAAAAAGTACACTAAGAAAGAGAATAACTCAAAGAAAAGCTGACCGGTTGAGGTTTGGGAAGACTGATGGTGGCAGATTCTAACAGTACACACATGACACATGACTTCTCTCTTCATACAAAACTACTTTGAATAAAGGTCAGTCAGACTTGTCAAGATGAGATCTAGTCCCAGTTCTAATCCAGGTCAGATGATTGGATCTGGAAGGCTAATCTTTCATCGCTTTTGAAGTTATTTTATCAGTTAACACATCAAACTCTAGGCATCACCACAAACCTCTGCTTTCAATGTGTACATGCACCAGGGGTAGATCTACTTGAAGCAACATTAAAACAAGATCAACAAGAGGGATTCCCTCTTGCTTGCAAAGCTTGCCCAGCAACCCATGGGGATCTCAAGCATGAGATGTACGATCAGAACACCTGAGCACTTGTATGATTAGTGCCAATGCAGACTGAATTTCCTCAAGAAAAAAGGATTCACTGAAAACTGATACTGGCCAGACGTTTGAAAAATGAGATTTCATCCTCTTATTTTATTTTGCTATATAATCTCTTGAAACAGGAGAGATTTTATAACTTTTGGTTCCAGGAAGCAGAGTGCTCTGTTGCATAAAATGTATTACTAATAAAAAGACTGCCAGAATGTTTGTTTTAATATGGCTGCAGAAAGGAAAGTGTATTATTTAGGTATGAAAAATAGTGGTTAATAAACTTGATGCCCATTATCCACGGCTCACTGCCTTGAGCCACTTGATTCTGTTTCACTGCTGTCTGGCTCTGCACGTTCACTCGTTTGGGAGCAAGCAGAGCAACTGTCAGGTTTATCTGTCACAGGGCTGCTGAAAAAGAAAGAGCTGCACAGCGTTTTGTTGTGCCCCCTGTGCAGTGACTGGCAGACAGCTTGGCAAGCACAAGGGCTCGAGAAAGCCTGTCCACATTCCAGAAAAGTTGAAAGACAGGTGAGAAGGACATTCAAATGTATTCCAGTTTCTAAACAGACTAAGATTAGTTTAAGGCCTCCTGGACAGGCATTCAAATTGCCAACAGCCAGCATTTACTTGAAAACTTCCACCTTAAGCTGAAATCCTTTCCACTCTTCAGACTTTCAAGTGCCAGTTACACAAACAAGGGTAACTGAGCATGTGCTGTCCCACAGCTTGGACTGATTACTACCTCAATGAAACGAAAGGTGCAGTTTACTATTAAAAAAAAATAAAAAAATCAGATTGCAGCTGTGCCCACTTCTGGAAAAAAGAATAGGTCTCTCAAATCCAAACTGACCTAAAATTCTCACAAGGCACTTGATCCAGATTGCTGAAAAGAATGTATGAAAAGTATGAGGGTCACGCTGCAGCAGCTTCCTAGAATCCTCCCTCCTGGAAACTGCAAACAGGATAAGGAAAATGACACGGCCCAGGAAAAGCTTCTGTTCCACAATACAGATACATGGTTGGACTTGTACAATAACCTTTGCTTCTGTGTTGGTTAAGGTTGCATATTCAGGAAAATATAAGATTTGTGAAATCAGTAATTTAACAAATCCAATTGTGTGATTATTTACAGGAGAATGCTAACTATTTAAATAAGATAGCTAATAATGAATACTTCAGAAACAGCATTTAAATTAACCCAATAGGAGTAAAATTAAAAAATAATAAGAACTAAAAACCATCTTGCTGTGCCTGGTTACTTCCCTGCTAAATATGTTATTCACTTACTCTGTTTTGTGTGACAGAAATACAGAATTCTCATGTTATCCAGGTCATCTAGAACTTGTTCCAAATTCCTCATTTCCCATACACCAAAGACAAATGGGACAGTTTAAGATGCTGTCATGCTGAGCTGAGTATTACTTTACCCAGCTGTAATGTTTCTGACATCAGTGGCACTGCCTGAAGGTGTCGGGTTCTTGCACAAAACAAATCTGCCTCAACAAAGATGGAATAATTTGGGCCTACAGAGTGACAGTATACTTAAACAGAAGGACAGCTACATTTCTGAGAAACACTGATGAGTCCCATCCAAAACAGTAAATTACAATATTATCTGCTCTGCAATTCCATGTCATTTGTTTCCTTCTAATTAAAATCTGAACACTTTTGCACAGGACCTACTGCCACTCCGTTTTACTGAGCATGGACTTCCTTACCATAAGATCAATATATTTTAAAAAATGTTCCAGCTTATGCTGAGGAAATTATACTGGCTACTGGGATACTTTAATCAGAGCCTTCTTACCAGTATGTCCCCAGACTAATAGGAAGAAATCCAATCTAGAGACCACTGAACGCTAAATTAGATCTAACCATGGAGCACTTTTCCAACTGTTCAGCAGCAAGTCTAAAACCAGCAAATGCTGTTTAAGTGTCCATTAAAATACTACAAGTAATGCCCTAATAGTTGCTTCAAGGTCAGAAAAGTGTGCATGAGCACTCAATGTTCTCCTTGCCAACTGCTCCTTCACATACAAATACTTTCAGAAGTCCCCTAGAGTCTCAAGATCACAGAGTACTCTGAGAATCCCATGAAGAAAGCAGCTTCTCGAGGCTTACCTACTAACAGTTAAATGATTAAAGCACTGTTCCCTGTTGTCTGGCATATAGGTTTTGCCCCTCTAAAAAAAGCTGTAATCTGCATTAATGCACACAGGATAATTACTGCATCTGGGCTTAGATATGCAACTCCTTGAAGCACAGCACTACATGCACACAGTGACTGTAGTATAAAGCATGAAAGGTGCCTAATGCTTTATTCAAAATGTGAGTTGTGAGATGGGTGATCTTTCTACTGGGAGAAATTTCATCTATACAGCATCCTAGGTTAGAAGGAGAAATTACGTATCACTTCAAACTTGTAATGACAACATACTTTTGGATGGGGGGAAACCAGAAGAGTTATATCAGAATTAAATTTTTTTAATAGTTTCTTTCTCAGAGCTCAAAACAAAGAATAAACTTTTAGCTTTCCTTCTGCCCGCAGCATCCCCACTGTACCAAACACAGCAAATCTAACAGCAACAAACATGCCAGACATAGCAACACGCACCAAGTCACTTCCATGCTTACTGTTCTCATGCCTGTTAAACTATCTCCCTTCCAGATACGCAGTCTTCCTTCTAGTGCAGAGGCTGATCATGAGGGCACTGCAGTACCAGCAAAGTGGTGAGATACAGGCCAGGAAAGAAGGAAGGAGATGCCAGAGAAAGTATGTGCAAAGGGCCGAGGCAAAATCATTGGCTGTCTGCAGGAGAAGATGGACAGCTTGCCACCACTGCAGCTCAGGGGTTTGTTGTAACCAAACCACGTGTGCTTTTGCTTGCCTTTCTCTAGAATAAGGTGGCCCATGTCTGCAGATAAAAATCTTATGGCTAAATGACACATCAGAATAGTCCTCTGCTTAACAAATAGAAAAATTTAAATAATTTTTACATTTCAGCTCTTTGGCTTTGCTCATGAATTTATAAACTAAATCTATGTTTATTTTTATATAGCATATAGCAGCATCAAAGACCACAGTCAGAATGGCAGACATTAAAGAGTAATCACGAAAATTCAGATTTTCATTTCTGGTTAAGTCAGAAGGAATTAACATATATAATAAATGCTATGGTTTTATTTTATATTTTTTGCCATTTAATATTTGAGGGTGGTGGGGGTACATGTGGTATAAGCCAGAATCACTTAGTTTTATATATCACCTTCTCTGAGTGCATCATCCATGATGATATTAGGAATGTTAGGAAGTTAAACTCACTTCACTTCTGCTCCCTCTACTGACTGGCTGCAATAGTAGCTGACTTCCCTCTCTGAAAGAGTTATGGGTTCCAGTGTGATTATGGAGATGAGTGCGTGCAATTCGGAATTTCACATTTGGCTTAGGAAATTCTTTATGCCACATTAATAAATACTGACGAGTACATGTTATACTCCTGATTATGACAATGTATTAAATCACACATGGCATAAAATACTTGAATATACAATTGAGTCCGAAATGATTTCTCTTACAACTAAGCCACACTTGGTGCAATAAGAATAAAATACTGAGCGTGGCTGATAACAATAAGGTCTTTCATATGCAGTTTTGCTTGCATGTGCAGGTACTTGCAACACAGTAGTCCGAAGGATCTAGACATTCAACCACAAATGCTAAAAGCATAAAAACAATCAGATGGCACCTCCGCCCTCACATCAGCCACTGACCAAATTTCCTTTCTTGGACTTTGCCGAGGCTCTCATTTCCTCCCCACACTTAAATCTTCTGTGTCTGTCATAATCTGTGACTTGCACTGTGCTATAAAACTGTTGGCATCTTACCTTTCCTTTTTCAATCCTTGCCTCCCTTTTGCCTGACACAGAAACAACAGACTAGCACGTCCCAGTGACTTTTCAGTGGAAAAGGTGATTATATTAATGTCAGAAGCTGAAAAATCAGTAAATCTAGTTAGTCTGTAAAATAAAGAAGAGGAAAAGATCATACTTACAGCAGCTGCAGAGACACAAGATCATCAAAAAGGCCCTGGGGAATCTCTGTGATCTTGTTTCCGTAGAGCACTCTGAAAGATACGGGAAGGCAAAATAAATCTTAAATAACAGACCAGTTTAGTGTCCTCCCACATCTCTGCATTATCATCTTTATTGATCTTGTGTACCATGCCCAGGATCTGTGGGCATTTCATTTAACTACTGATCTCATTTTCTTTTCAGAGAGCACATGGTATCAAATGAGTCGTTATGATTCAGGCTTCGTCTGGCGTTGGAAAGCATTTCTAATGTAGAAACTGGACATTATCCAGAAAGTGTCTCTAAAATATTTTTCATTTTGTCAAGGTTTTTTTCATTCTTTTTAGAAGTATTTTAACCGCTGAAAAGCACACTGCAGAAATCAAAAACCTAGAATTCTGCACAGTGATAGTGAATTTAAAAGCCAAGAAGCAGAAGCTGGTTGCAGATAAAATTTCACATAACTGACCCTCTTCAGATATAATAATTGGCAAGAAATGTGACACAGGCATCAGTGGATAAAATGTTACGGCTTCACCAGCTGTTATTGCAGTTTTAACTAGCTGGTATATACAAAAATAATAAATAAAGGAAAAGCCTGAACTGGGAATACTCATATATTTTGGAAACGCTGAAGTAATTTAGGTATAGCTTAGGTATAAAAAGAAAAACCAACAATGAAGATTAAATAGTAAAAGGCAGTGTATAAGCTTTCATTTTTTCAACCATACATATATACTCTCATATTTATGATTCATTTCAATATTAAAAATATTTCCTTTTTTATTGAAAAACTGAAGACATATTATCATCAGAAATTGAACTAAAAAAAAAAAGCCACACAAAACCACCATTACAATACAATACGCTACATAGGGATCAGAACAAAATCATAAAACAGGACTTGAAACTTCTTTAAAGCAGTTTCTCAAGCAATTTCTGTAAGTTGATATAATTTGCCCAGACCAGAAGGTGAGTTATGAGTTCATATGAGCCGTCTGAATGCTATCCCTTGACCATTTTAGTGGGCATCAAATTGAGAAAAACAGGATTTATGTTATTTGTGGGCTCTCCACTGGATGCAGTAAATGGTTACAAACCAGTTCATGCCAAAGCAGTGCTGCTCGTGTCACTGAGACGGTTCATTCCCAAACTTTTTAATGTGCAACCACATGCAAGCAATGAATCAAACAGCTATGTGAGGCTCGGACGCTGGCTCAAATCCTGGATTACTCTATCTTTCAACATTTAAAATATTATGGTGTGTTGAACACACTGAAAAACAAACACTTAGCACAACAGCCCATTTACAATACTCTCCAGCCTTCCCAGAGTATGGCCACTTCAATTTACTCTTCATCAATCACTGGAAGAATATCAACTCTGAGTTGGAGAGTTCCTAGATCAGCTCATTTCTGAGCCTAGATAAAATGAATATAAATAAAATAATACAATTTATATATGAAATTCTAAACTTGAAACTTCATTTTTCATGACTTTTGTAGTTTAGAAGGAACTGAACTTCCGCTCAAGGAATTAATGATCACAGCATTGTATTTTCTCTAAACAAGTCATGGAATCATTAAGGTTGGAGATGACCTCTAACATCATCTAGTCCAAGAATTTCCATTCATATACTGGAGAATCAAGAAGCTGGCTTTTAATGTGCTGATACAGTGATCTTTTGGTGAGCAATGAATGCCCACTATTTTTTTTTTTCTATTTTTTCCCTAATTTCATTTGCACATAGATTTTTTACAGTCAAAATATGAAGTTAATGTCTGCAGAATCTAGTGAACAGTATTTTTTTTAGCAAGTGCCTCGTCTATATACAAAGTTTAGATGATAAGCTTTCTGAGGTGAGATTATCATTTTATCTTTGTGAAGCAGCAGGATAACCAATGCTGACCAGCAATGCATAATACTATAGAATATAGGAAAGAGTTCAGAAGCCAAGCCTTACAAATGTATGTGGACGAAAGGAAAAAAAAAATCCATTCCAGACTAAGGGTTATTTTGGCTGCAGGAGCAGTAAAAACTCACGTAAAATAAAGCTCTAGAGTATTTGCAGCTAGTATAGCAGTTGTTAGTCGTGTACTACTAAATACAAATACCAAACAATGACTCTGGTTAGAGTAATTTTTCATTTACTTATTTAAAAGTCAGGTGGTCATAATGCTGTGTTCCACTGAATTTGAAACCTTGCATGTGTATATACAGCTTCTTTATTATTTTGAACAAAATAAAACTCATTAAAATCATCCCTAAAACGAAACAAAGCTTCAGTTTTAGAAGCCATGAAAGGAAAATAAGAATATTCAAACCTAATTGGGCTTATGTGCTTGTGGCAAATTAGCATTTGAACAAATTAACAGCTAAACAAAAGTCAGTATGAGAGCTCAGGCACTTGAATTCGTTCTCGAATTCATATTCATGTTCAGCAATACACAAGGCCAAATTAGCTAATGCCATTGTCTGCCTGCTGTGCCAGAGCTGAAGTCAAACGGTCCTACAGAAAGAAGTGACACGGAGGGGAGTGGAGATGCGCAATCAGAACTTGCATTTCAGTTCTTGAGTTACTTATTTCCATTTACTCTAACAGTAACACAGAAACTTTCACTCTCCTCAGAGCTCTTTTTTTTTTTTCTATGACAGGAAAACATACCCACAGATATGAATAGCTGTCAGGTTCTTGATTCAAGATGCTTTTGTTCTGGATGTATCACCTGCAGCACCCTGAATAGTACCCGCCTACCAAAAAGAATGGCCAGTCTGTGGACATCCCATTAGAGCCTGACTCCCCTCTCTGCCATGTCTTCTGCTCACCTCACAGGAAAACTCTGCAGTGTTTTTGGACAGCGGCACTGAGAAGGGTGGAGGTAGAAAAGGAGAGCAAAAAACAAAACAACAAAACTCCAAACAAAACAATAAGGGAAATAAGGAAAAGACCATATAGTTTGGAAGTCAGCCAGCCAGTAAACTTCATTTACATCTCCAATTCTTTTACTAAATTTCACTAGACTACAAATTTTAGACCTCTGCTTATGGTATTATGCATTTTCACTTGCATCTCTCTTGTATTTTGGTTACATTTTGCAGGACACATAGGTTTAGCAACTATTGTACAAGTCTGGTATAGAAACATAACCCTCCTATTCCCTAGCATCAAAAATTTAGACCAAAAATATGTTTAATTAACTAATAACGTTAATACATACCAGAAAAACAGCTTACTAACTGCTGCCAGCAGACAATTCAGTGAATCAAAATGATATTTATTAGAATGTTAAAATAATTACTAAAATGTTTGTTCTGTGCTCTTGATTGTTCAGTTGCTCCTCAACTTTGGTGGGAGACCAAATGAGCCACAGGTCTGATAAACATCATTTACTGTCAGGTGGAGAAGATGTACACTATGGTATAATAAGCCTGATATACTCTGATTCTCTATTTACAATGCGAATTTTAAAAGTATAAAATAGAGACTTAGCCAAAATAAATGGAGAGACCAGTCTTTATTATGGTTCCTTTCTTCCTTTTCTCACTAAACGACAGTCTCCATTTCAATGATGGAAACCAGTGTGAAGGGAGAAAACAGTCACAAAGATGTGTCAGAATGCTAGGCTTGCCAGTGCACAAGGATTATTCTTGTGTCTTCCACACACAGGTGCAGCTCATCCCAGAATGCCTAGAATAAGGGATTGTTCATGGTATTTTTAATTCAAGCAAACATTTCCCATTTTTTTGCACGTGGCTCTTCTACCATCAGCAGGTTCCTGCTATGGCATAGGTGCAGCTGAGCCAGGAGGGACCAGATTCTCAGCAGCATGAAGAGCATCAGTTTGTCAGTTCACAGCTAAATGCTTCCAGTGTGGCCAAGAACCACAAGCTGCTATTCTTCAGAAGCACCTGGCGGATTGGCAAACAACCTGCAGCAGTTTTGGGGCTGCCATCAACCTTCCCAACAGTGGCAAGGACGCTGCATGTAATGCACAGCCCCTGGCTGCACTGCAGGCAGTGGAGCAGATGCCCAGAAGAAGCACCCTATTTAACTGAACAGGGAGTGTTTGCTGAAAATCCAGGTATATTCAGCTTTTCACAAAAAGTGCTCTAAAAATAGGACAATTTTTTTTTTTTTTTTCCTGACTCAACTAGTTGCTTTCAATTAAAAGAACTGGAAGAAGGAATAACTTATAAACCTTTATTTTACCCCTCATTAAATTAAAATGTGCAGTTCTGTGTGTAAAGTTAGTTATGATGCTTTAGTCCCCAGGTGCAGTCTGTAGTGCTCAAACATGCCCAGCTTTCCCCCAGCATCACACAAATACTTTTCCTCCCTCAGCTGCCTACTTGGATAGAGTCTGTGGGAGTTTATCATCTCTGAGAGCTCCTCCACAACAATTTCAGCTGCAGCTGGACAGAGAGTTCATTTTTTATACCAGGGAAGAAGAGAGGAGACTAAGATTTGGTAGGAAATTGTGGTGGCAGGTGAGTGTTTCCTCAGAAACCAAGTGCAACACCTACTGCATTTTATAAAACCTCACCCATTCCCCTTTATAGAGTTATCACAAATCTGCAGTAGGAAATGACATAAACCTATAAAGTCATAACAAGCCATCATAATTTTTCAGCCTGACTCTGCTATTGCACTTTTATATGCCAATATAAAGTGTATCTATTCCAAATAAACAATTACTGGTTACAACCAAACTTCAAATTTTGCAGATTAATCCAACTGGTGCTCTATGTAGTTAAAGATTAAGCAGTCACTGCATAACTTCATCTAAAAGTCTGGGAAGCATCCGACAAAGGATGATGCACTGGGAGCGCTATCTCATGCCTAGCAACAAGTGTGTCATCTTAGTGAGAAAGTATCTGGGCATAGCAGAGCCCTTCAGCAGCACAGTCTGGAAATGTGAAAGCCTCAGTGATTGTTCACAGTCTCGAGACATTCTGACCTCCTGGACAATTTCAAAATTAAGCAATTTGCTGACTCTACAAACACGTTGCCTTTCACACGCATTGAAGTTTACCATACCTTCTTCAAAGTGCCTGAAACAGAAGTTGCTGCCGTGTTGTCCTTATTTTACAGTTCTTTGGCATATCTTTCTTACAAGTGCAGTTGCAACATAGCTACTTGGTAAGTCAGATCCCAGAATCCTGAGATTTTTCCCTGGGATTTGACTTGGAGCTGTTTTGGGGTATGAAAGCCTAAGACAGAATCCCTCATTCTAGGCCATCTGGTTTCCAGCTAACTGTTCCTTTATTTTGGCTTGGCTCAGACATTCTTACTGAAGTGTCAGATTTTCACTTTATGCAATGTCTTTTTCAGTCCTCAAAATGCTTTTAACTTTCCTTCAGACTGTGAAAACAATCCTTGCTAGGAAGAATTATATTTCCCAAGCTGCATACAATGGCACAGGCTCAGTAAGAATTCAAGTTTTCAAAAGAGAAGGAATTGATAGAGGTAAAACCAGCAATAAATTCCTAATATCTGATAGAAACTTAGACGTGATTTTTTTTTCCTGCACTATTTCATACGTCTTCATAACAAGTTAGGCTAAATAAATCACAGTAAAGCTATCCAAAGCAATTTGTTACCTTAAAGTAAGTTTGGCAGTTAGTGCAATAGACAGTGCTTTACTGCAGATTTCAAATCACTGGGAATGACACGGCATACATCAGCCGGGAGGTGATGGTCAGAACGGGGCTGCTGTGCCACAGCCTAAGCGGTCCCTCATCTTTGTGCCTAGGCTGCTCTAAGCTTTTCAACTGTTTACAGGCTTAATTCAGTTCATGAATGAAAGCAGAGGAACTCATTCTCTGCTCATAAATCTGAAATGTATTCATTCACGGCTTAAAAAAACTGTCCTGATAGTTTTGATATGGCCTTCCAAATGTATTCTTGTGGGAAGTTTACTGACCTGAGAATAACATTTATCTCTGATGCTATTAACAATAAACAAATGCTGAAACAATTCTCTTGCCAATATTACAAACTGATTTTGATTTGATTAAATGAAAAATTAATTTACTTCAGAAAGTGCACGCAGCAATCTTGAAACATGAAACCATTCACAACCCAGCTCCATGTTCTGCACTGAGTTATTAACCACTTCAACTCCAACAGAATGGAATTTAGCCCATGTAACTTGTAAATGCAAGACATTACAAAGAGAGCATTTCTCAAACTTTTGCTTACAATAAAGATATTGCATTCTTTTGCAATTGACCAATTCTGCTGTGCTTCTCAGTGCAAGTGTGCTATTTGCTTCCATGTTTCTATGGAAAGGAGTATTAGATAACAAGAACATGTGTCCCAGAACACAAAAGCTGAGGCTACATTACCACTGCTCACTCACATCCCTGCTGTGTACTCTTTCTAACTGCTTATTTGTTTCTCATCCTGGATACTTCACGGGGTCCCAAACACCACAGTACTGCTACAGCTCTCAGCCTCCAATTTATCCTCATATCTTCTCTTTGAGACACAAAAACAGTTTCAGTTTTTCAGGAGCGTAGACTTTGACACTGACAAAGGGGATATTTGTCTAACAGCTACCATAGAAGTCATGTAATGTAACTTTTTCTTCCCAAATCCCACAGTGGCATCTTCAAAACTACAGACACTTTTTTCCATATCTTGGCCTGTAACACCCTCCATCCTCAACAACAGCCATTATAGCCAGCACTCCACAGGCCTGTTTTGCCAAAACTAGACTCCACTGGAGTTTTGGCCTTCTTCTGTTGTTGATTTTGTCCAGAAAGAGGATTAAAGTTCAGTCCCTACCAAAAATATGCTAGGGATCCCAGCTGCAGTGCCGAAATATTGAAAGAGAACTTCAGAAACTGTAATAGAATTGAATGTGCGGAATGAACTCACAGGTGACCAGTTACTGACAGAGCCCAGCCTGCATGTGACACAGCAGGGAGACGGAAAAGCAACAAAACTCTGGGAAGAACTGAAAATTTCTTAGAGAAGAAATTAAAAAATCTACATCCCCAAATATTTCTGATAAGAAAAATGGAACAGAAAATCCTTATACCACAGAGCTGTTGTACATATAAGGGAACAAAACCCTACAGAAAAATGGATGTGGAGAAAATAATTTTTTGTCCTTTGTGTGTGGAATGAAGAGGCCCTGAATCCTTATGACAGCAAGCTTGCTTTTTTTTAGCTAACTGCAGAGAAAATCCAGGGTAGAAATGGCTTTTTCGGAATGTTAACTTTTTGTGACCTGTTTGACTCCCACTGACGGATTTCCTGATAGAGAAAATACATGGATTTAAAAGAAAAACTTACGATCTGCTAGAATGTGGGTCACTAAGCAGTTCTAAAAGATTTAAGTTATATGTATTTTTAGAGGAAATCACTTCTAATAATCTAAGAAACATTCCTGAGTTTTAAAACTATAATGCATGTTTTTTTCTTCCATCTCTACCTAGGTAGGCAGAGTACTCTTAGAAACAATTACTAACCTAGGTTAACTTCAGAAGAAAGTAGAACAGCAACTCACTATGCATAGACCTCCACTAGCCAGCTAGGCTAACAATGTTGGCTGTCCTCCAGATGAGCACTTTCACTCTCTTGGACCCCTAGGGAGTACTGCAATTGCATGCAATCTGGGAGTAAAGGGAGGAGCGAAAAACGGGAATAATGCAGAGAGAAAAAAAGCATGGATTTTAGGAAGTACCGCACTACTTCATTTTTAATGGAAACAAAGTTGGTTACTTTCATTTGCGCTTTCATACTTCCCACTCCTTTACTACTGCATTAACTCAGCAAACTGAAAAATCCAGCTGCTTTGTGCATGGGTTAAACCTCAACGGTGTCTCATTAAAATGTATGCCACCAACCACAGCTGGCTTATATACACAAAAAATAAAAAAGTTTCTCTCAGCTGAGCGGAAGCATTCTATGCAGAGCAGTGTTCCTTTAGGGCATGCAGCTGACTAAGGTTAGTGGGGCCTCAGGCACAAAACCAGCCATTTAAAAGAGAAAACACTAGTTAGCAAACTGTCTTACTTCATTTCTACATCTCTGTTCTTTCCCCTTTGGCATTTTCATTGGGAGGGCTGGCACTTCAAAGGAGTCATTTGCTCTTGCACTTGTCTTCTTGTGGTTGACAGAACTGAACTGGTGGCTGTATTAGAGATCAGATGAAAATAAAACTATATCCTCTAGTTCGGAGAAGAGCTAAGACAGAGAAGCCAGATACTGCACGTCAGCAGAGCAGTAATCTGGGAACAACGAGAGAAGTGACCAGGAGAGAAGAATCTGGCAGAGGTCTGTGTGAAAGAGAAGGGAACTAAACTACCTCTTGCCTGTCAGCCACAGGCAAAGCATCTGTAAGACCTACCTGCAGTGAACAGCAAGAGTAAAGCCTTTCAAAAGAGAGCAAAACCAGTGGCAAGCATGAAGTTGGTATGTAATCTCCTAGCATTACCTTGAGCACTATTCCATCCACTTGGATATAAACATACTTAAGCCAGTTTGGCCTGATTTACTGAAAACACAGTTTTGGGTGACTGGTCAGAGAATACAGAATCACTTCACTTGCTTCTTTGTGCATGTCGTACCACTAGAATTTCCTGCCCTGTTTATATTCTCACTTTGTTTCTCTCCAATCCAATGTGTTCTGTCCCACTCCTGTCACTCCTCCCACTCCTGGGGGGTATCTGAAGTATTTGTAGCTAAATCTGAAACATTTCTGAGTTGGGAAGTCAGCCCCAGTGGAAGCCTCTTGCCTGCCCAGTTTACTCAGAGCCAGCTTGCCAAGACCAGAAAGCTGTAGCACTGCAGCATCAGCAGTATCACGTGACGCCAAAACTGTAGTGTTCAGTAAATATCATTCTCTTAGTGAATCATTTCCAGACAGCACTGAGGGATTTGGCCATTTCCACAGTAGGTTGAATAACAGTGCTTTAACTATTCAACAAAGGCTAGCAACACTTAATATATATTTCTGGCATCTTCCCAGCTGGATTCAGGGCACAATGAAACACCCATCCTTCTGCATTCTGCCTCAAAATTTCCTTGCAACACAAATTTAGTACTGAATAGCCTTCTAATATTAGATCTAGAAAACAAGTTTTATAGGTTGTTAGAATTACCCAGCATTCAGAGAATACAACTATGGCAGCTTTTGGGAATAAACTACAGCCTTAAAAACCAAGCTATATGACATGAATATTAATGAGTTAAATGTTTCTAAACTGTCTTTAATGCAAGTAAATACTGGCACAGCTGAGCTTATTCTCCTGTCTCAACTCAGGTCTCTTTCCAATACTCTGTTCTAGTTCATTCTCTATGTGCAGCTTCTGAACTTGTATTACTCTCTTTTACCAATGAAAAGTTCCATTGTTTTAGCAGTGAGGTGAATAGGTAGGTTGAAATATTTTGAAATCAGCTTTTTCTTACAAGCAGTTTCTGTGTTCTATAAAGAGAAATGAATGCTTGTCAAGAATCCTACCTTCATCTTAGTTTCTGATTAAAGTAGTATTTTAGTCTGTTTCCAGCTTAATAATGTAGTAATTACAGCTAAGAAATGTGAAGTTTTTGTTAAGAGCTCAGACTAAAAGCTAAAACTACAACAAAAATAAAACACAGAAAAAAACCCCACAAAAGCTCAGATCTCAGTTATGTACAACAGAGAACTTTGGCATGGAAGCACTGGCCCCTGATCTACCCTGATTGATACCATCAAAAACATTTAAGCTGCGATGGCTTTTGTGTGCCATGATGAGTTGAGGGTATGGATTAGCCTGCAGGTACACACGTACAGCAGATGAAGTAATGCATGGGCTTTGAAGAAGTGAACAAGTATGTAACTTTGGAGGTGTCCAACTATAATATATAAATAAATACACTTCTTAAAGATGTGTAAATCATTCCTTTTTCTAGCCTTCACGACCTCTTAGCCTTTGTGATCAATTTCTCATTTACAAAAGATTAGATGCTTCATCCAAGCTGGCACTTGTGCACAGAACACAAGTTCTCCCAGACAGCACATTATCATTTCTCTTATATACATACTCTCCACAAATACTACTTCAGTTCTATTTTCTACTTACAATGAAATGAGAGATTTCAAGCCTTTGAAGGCATCTGGTGCAATGTCAGATATCTGATTCTTGCTGATGTCTCTGTAAAAAGAAGGGAGGATTAAAAGAATATTTGTAAAATGGAATTGGATGAAAATATTTTAGCATGAATATTTACATAACTGTAATGTTTTGAAAGAAGATGCTTGATACAGAAATGCAAATAAAACATGATAGTACCTCAGAGGAATTACATACTATGCAGGGACACAGACAGGAAAATGAACAAAACGTACATCAGTTGTACGACAGGGTGAAACTTCAACACACTGCAACCCCCCTGTAGGTAAGGCCTATCATGTTATGGACATTGAAACAAAGAATTTTAAGAAAAGCTTTTAACAGTAACAACAGCACAGTGGCCCACTGAATAAAAACTGTTTATAAAACATCTTAAGAACTTTTAATAGTAGAGGTGGCACTGTGACCGTGCAAGGTGTCCCTCAAGCACGAGGGGCAGCCTATGCCAAAGCTCTAAGATGGTTTGTATGTTTAAACATTGGCTTGGAAGGGTAACTTAATAATAGTAAGCACACCATATTTTGATTTTAAGTGAAATCACAGATGAAGTGAGGAAACGTTCTGAAGTGATTGGAAAGTGCTGTCAGGACGCACATTAATGAAGAAGGTAGAATTAATGTTGTCTGCGTGGTGCAGGCACTGGGGGAATGGCTTCTGAAGCAGCAAGACAGGATTTGGCTACAGAAACATTGTGGTAACTGGGGTGTAAAGATGAGCATCCTTATAAATATCAGAAACATATAGTACAGTTAAAATAAATTCTCATCCAAAGCCTAGGAAATTACACTAAGGGTTTGTCTCAGCATACCCCTACCAATATTGGTAATTCATAACGTGACAAAATTCTTGCGATGTAGGACTTTTCCTGCACCAAACTCAGTTTGCTACCTACAGGAGAAGGAATGGGAAACAGACGACCCTCCCTCCTGATCCCAAAGTAGCTGATAGTGTCACAGTTTAGCTTTGTACCAGTTATGCTTGTTTTCTAATGGCCTGGAGAAAACAAGCAGTGCAAAATTCTGCTAGGACCTTCATCTGGTGCAGTAGGTGAGAAAAGGACTGACAAAGCAATGGCAGATCTGCACCGAGTTTTCAGATGGAAGGGAAAAGATTTGAGTATTTGAATGGAAACTACAGACCTCTGAAGCCTTACACTCTACTGGTGCAGACCCCATTTGGGAACCCCAGTGAAATTTCTCCAATACTTTAGCTACGTTGTGTGTGGAATTCAGTTTTACAATGCTGTCATTTGCTAGGGAAAGCGTGTTCCTTGATTGAAAAAAAACCAAAACAACCTTCAGTTTTAATCATAACCAACCGCGTATACATCAATCAATTATAGGCTGCAATACCCTTTCTTCATACGTGGTGCCAAATTTACAGATGCTCAGATATGGGAGCCTTACTATGGCTGTCACTGCAAACCAATCGCTCTGTCAATCAGTTCAACCAGGTGCTTAGCTAAGGGCATAACTTTCAGCCACTTCGTTGCATTCACTGATAGTTCATATCAGCTTTTATCAGCAGTATCAAATAATTTAAATGACGGCTGAAGCTGGAGTAATGCAGCCTTTCAGCCTATACATCTCTACTCTAACTTCTGCCAGGGCAGATGCTAACAATCCTGGATAGATCCTCAATAAACACTACTTGAACAGAAAGTCAGGAATCAGAAAATAAATATGCTTTCTATTCTACACATGCCATGAGGTATAAATTCTGTTGGATACAATTTTAATGAACTGTTTTCAAATCTAGCTGCATAAAGCAGGATTTTCTTTAGTTCTTTGGTTCAACGAATAACTGTTATGCAACCTACTAGTGTTTTCTGTCACAGCATTCTGCCTACAAAGACAGCATTCAGTGAAGGTTTCTTGTTTCTTGGCTCAACTCACAGCAGCCAAGTTTGTGACAGTGAAAAGAGGCATATTTAGTTTTCTGTCCTTTTTGAGATCTCTAGTACTTGCTGCTTTTTGTCTTATAATTCACAAGCACAAGTCTGGTATGAATTTGTGCTGTTTACTGGGGATCACAACAGGATTTGCTACAAGGGAATGAAATCATCATCTTGCTGAACAGAGAATCTGAAAAGGGGAACCAAGTATTGGAAATGAACATTTCAGCACAATTTCATTGACTTGCTACATTTCAGCATTTCTATTCTTTCTCTCTCCCCATGTCCAGATGCTAATGAGTATGTAACGAATGGTGCCTGAACGTGCATAAATGCCATGCTGAGCGATGAAACTTACCACTTCATGCAGATGCACTACAATCAGCATTAGAAGATAATTAGACACATTATTTCCTTTCCATTAGAGCCAGGATCTACTGCTGTTGGAAGAGGAGGCTCCATCTCCTTCTGATTTGACTGAGACAAAGGGATTCAATTATGTCATTGTACTTTTGCTCTCTTCCTTTGGTCTGCTGCTGTCCGATAAGATCATCTTATTTTGTGCTTGATTTACATCAAGACAAAGAGATAAGGGTTTCTCTAACCTATTAAGTCAATTTAGGTCTCATAGGGCTCATTTCCATAGTTTAGGGTATTGCTGAATCACTCAGTGGAACTGTGGCTCTTTGGCTGGAAATATAATAAACTTATCAGGATTCCACCCAGGCAGGGAATACATTAGTCACCACACACGCATTTCCCTGCAGCTCTGACAGCACAGTAGAGACTGTCTGCTTTCAAAGGGCTGCTTAACACACCTTGGAGGGTGGCAGTGGGTGGCAATGCCCAGCTACCAGTTAGATACATAAACTGCTGATGATTTTGCAGTAGGGAATAAAGCGTACCTGTGAGTCACAGTATATGTAACATATGACTGTATGGCAAAGACACTGGCTTAAATGTCTTTACTGTGAAAGGTTAGGAAACAAAACATTTATTTTTAGATGCAGCCAAATGCAAAACTATTTTGTGAACGAACATTCTCTTTGTTGACTAGCATTATTAGAGATAACCTGAAAATCTCTAACATTTGAAGTGGACTATTCTCATCTGACAAGAGTACTCAGTAAAAACCCATGTCATGTGTGGTTTAGCTTTTAAAAGCTGCTTAAGAAAAGTATCAGCATCACAGAGCTACTGAGAAGAATGTGAAATCTCAATGTGTTTTCTGCTAAGATGTAGTAAAATGAATTTGAAAACATGAAATGTTGTTACAAGCACTAGAGCTTTGATACGTACTTAACTCAGCCTTACGCTACAAACTTGTCTACTAGAAGCCTCAGAAAAGCAAAGACAAAACGCAAGGAAACGATTAAAGAATGACATTAGCACGACTGTTGATACATAAATATATTCAAAAAGGCATGTATGGGTGAAGATATCACTGCTTTCCCTTGAAACAAATGGGATGTACCTCATTCAAGCCCCCCCATATTCTTCTAGAGCCCCTGAATGATTGAGCAGCCAGCAATGAGTTGTAACATTCTCCCCAAAATCAGGGGAACCATCATTCTGGATTATATAATTCAACTGCATATTTGAATCTTACAAGTGTCTAATCTGCCTTCTGAAGCAGTTACGTTTAGCTTAACATAATCTACTGTTTGACAAAATGTGGGTAATTAGGAGAATTCCAGGTCACACAAAGCATTTTAAGCTCTTTTGCCAAAAACCAAACACTCGGTCACACTGGAAGCTCTTGAAGAGACATTCTAAATAACTGAATTTAGCTAGATGCAAATACAAAATTGAACTAATGTACATAAATCTTCTGGTATCATCTCAACCTACTAATATTAAGTCATTTAAGGATTAAAGTGGTTCCTACCTAAAAAACAGTGTCACTCATCTAAATACTGAAGAAAAGGAAATAGCATCATCTTGCAGGAAATAGTAAACAATCAAAATTCTGAGAGCGCTGCAAATGAGCAGTCTGTATCCTTAGCATTCCACCATATGTGCCCACCAGAAGGAGTAGAACAAAATAACATGATTCATGATATTGTGCTAATATTATCCCTTGAGTTCTATCAAAATATTATTTGTAATATCTATAATAAGAAGAATAACAAAGTTCTTCATTTGTACCCAGGATAAGGCATCAATTAACAAAATCAATAATCTTCATGCTGTTCCACCACACACTGAAATGACAGTGTGATCAAGAAAGGGTGGAGACTTCAGTGTTATCAGGAATGTCTTGGTATTACCTTAATGGGAAAGAATGGATAATTCTTGTCTTTTAAGACAGAATTTCTTGACCAAGGTATATTTTAATATACCTTATGTTAATAAGGCTGGGATTCTTGCACACAGAAAAGATAATGCCAATTATTTCTTCAAACCATTGGACAAATTGTTTTAAACTTCATGTAACAATAACTCCTGGTCTAAAGCCTCACTGTCCAGTATTAAAAAAAAAAAACGTAAAAACTTTAATAAGGAGACTAGTTGATAACCAAGTTTCAAATCATCATGTTCATGATGAGACATTCTGCAGGCTAACTATCCCAAGGTCTTCCACAAAACAGCCACATGTTAATTAAGCTTTGACACAGATCATTTGGAAGGATAACTCATTATATGAGTTCAGATCCCAGTGATGATGCCAGTAATATTCCAGAAAGCTGTTAACACAACTTGCTAATGGAGTTCTGCTCTGAAATTCTAATATTAATCATTTCACATAATAACTGCCACTGGGTTGGAGGAGTTAGTCAAGTTACAGAACTTTCTTTTTTGTCAAGTCTCATATCACTTCTCAATCATGAAAAATGAAAGGATAGTAAAACACTGCCAAAATCTAAAATTAGTTATACCTCGGAAAGAACTCAACTAGTGCCTTTAATCATGAAAAAGTTACAAGTTAGGTCACTGAAAAGGGATCTGTCATTTTTCAATGAAATTACTATCTCGCTATCTAATACAGTACTTCTTTAAAAATACATACAGCTATATTGAAAGTGAGACAGAAGAACAGAGACTCTGCAAGATTGATGATTTGACCAGTTAAATATTAAGATCCATATTTACAGCTCTTCAGCTTCAGGAACTTGGTAACTCTGGACCAGCAAACAGTAATTTCCCTCTCAAATCCAATGGTACAGCACATTTCAGATTCCACAAGCATTAGCATTCTGATGATTCAGTAGCATTTTATCAAGTCAGCTGACAGTTTCTTAATTCCAGAAAGCACTGTACACATTAGAAAACAACAGCTGTAAAAGGTACCATTTTTAAGCAGTCTTAGCACTGAATACAAAGTCTGGACAACTTCTGGTCCAGTGGTACCCATCAACATCCTGATAGGATGGCGAGGCAGGAGTAACATATTTCATCATTGTCTGAATTACAGTTCTGCTGTCACAATGTCTCTCATAAAGCAAGACAAACCAGAGGACCGACCAGCTTATCTGCATTGCTGCTACAAATCAAACTTTGTAAAATTTATTTTTAAATCCACAGAGACAACACAAGAGCTAATCAGGAAGGAATTGTCTGTGTATCTACCAGTGATTGAGAAATTGAGAAAGTGAGCTCCACTAGGCTTGTTTTCCTGTAAACAATCAAGCAACTGAGTGCAATATAAATATTGCTAACTACTCTGCAGGAACATGTACTCCTGCTGTAACAGGGGTCAACACAATGGAGTATTGTGAACAAAAACCAGAATGAGTAAGAGAAAAATACAGAATTTAAAATCTTTTCTGAGTAAGCAGATTTGTTTGAACAGACTAACTAATTAGCTCACATCCTTTGAAAGGGAATTTAAGCATTATAAAGGATTTCATGCACTGGTAGTCATCCTAAATCTAATTCTGTTGTTGCTCACACTATGAAGAGATGATTTGTGCAATCCCCAGTGATTTCAACATAGAAATTGCCAATATGTTTCTAAAATAAAGCTGCAGAACTTGAAGCTAGAAGATTCAAAATTGCTCTTCCATGTTGGCCTTATTATTAGGACTTACATTCTCTTAAGTTTCTTGTACTGGGTAAAAGCTCCAGGGGGAATGATTTTGATGAGGTTTTGTTCCAAACGGCTGAAAACAAACAAAGAAATATACATGTTATATACACAATTACAGGACAGAAATAACAGTAAACATTAAAGCTGTTGGGTTTTTGTTTTTTGGGTTTTCTTTTTTTACACAAATACACAACTATTTCATGGAGGTTTATACATGAAATAGACTTTCTTTTGAAAGCCCTAAGTGGAAAAAATGCTGAGGAAATAACATTTCTTAGAAAAGAAATTCACCTCGTTGATTACATTAAGTTGTATTAAAAAAAAAAAAAAGTCAGAAGCTGTAGAAATTGCTTCTTTAAAGCACAAGGAATTACTTCAAAAAAAAAAAAAAAATCCTGGGTATACTGTATTACTACTTAGTCAAAATTAAAGTAGAAAATACAGATGCTTTCCCTCACTGCAAATAGCAGGTAACCAAACTGAAAGTGATGCAATTTTGTGACAGCTTAATGAGCAGATTAATAATACCAGCTGAGTGACACAGGAGCAACAGTCTGTGGAACACGCCAAAGTTCCGCCCCGTATCCACACTTACATTGATAATACTACTGCAGAACAGTGTGGAAACCACTGCAATATAAATTCAGATTTTTAACTTCTTTCCTTTTCTTTGAGGGGGAGGGGGGGAGGGGAGGAGGGGAAATCTATTAAAAACAGAGGAAAAAGGACTACATGCTTCAATTTTCACTAACAAATATCAAAATTGTTTTAAAATATGGTCCAGACTAAGTGAAAGTGCTGCTGTTTTCATTTCTGAGCTCTGTTTTGAAAGAAACATTCTTTATAAAGTAGCATAAATGCTTGTATACCAGTAACAAAAATGAGCAGCATTAAGATACTGCATGCAGTAACCATGAACATCATTCATTTCTGTGCCTTCTCAGAAGCAAGATACCCAAACACCTGCAAGAAGGACTGCTTTCTTCTCACATGAACCCTAAATATGCATCTCAATTATAAATGTAAAATGAGACCCCCCATACAACAAATCCACATGTCCGTGGCAGTTAAAATCATGCAAATACAGCAGGAATAGAAAGCAAGCTTTGATTTTACCTAGTTCTTATTATTCAAAAGTTGTGTTGCTGTTTTTTTGTCTTTTTTTTTTTTTTTCCTCAAAAATGTGATAAAAAGAAACAGTTACAACAGCAGAAATCTGCGGTTGGAAATGCTTAAGAATTGAAATACGAAGACAGTGGAGTGAAGGAAGGAACCACTGGAGTTATTTAGGGCTGCTGCAGCAGTGCAGAGGGGAGGAAAAAATGAAAGACCAGGAACAGAAGTAAAATGAGAGACGTGGAGAACTGAACGATGGTTTTTAAGGACTATGGAAGGGCGCAGAGAAAAGGAGTACAGCCCATCAGCCCTCTACCGCAGAGCATATCCTTCTGTTGATCTTTGCTTTCAACAGGCAAAAAATTCCCTTGAAAACACAGTATTTTGCCAGCTCGGTTACGCTTTGAGAAGCTATTTAAGCCATGAACACTGAGATACTTGTACAGCCAATTTGCACAGACCTTTTTATTTCTGTAGTAGTCTATTTTAAAGGCTGCGATCGGAGTTAATTCTCTTCCTTGTTTTGTGATTTGAATTAGCATCTGAGATTTCCCTCCCAGTTGCTCTAAATATAACGGGCATCGTTCCTGGCAAGCCCACAGTGCATGCAGATTGCTGCACGCTCAGCACACTGCTATTGTTGGGTGTTTGTCACCAGAATTAGTGGTACGCTCTTCCCATAAAGGCTTTTTGTCAGTTTGCCAGTTCGGTAACTCCGCCCAAATGTTTCTAAGCAGAGACTTCTAGGAACAAAGCAGGGCCTGCTTGCCCAGCTCCTTGCTCTACGGATGGGAATGGCACACAGGCACAGAGCTGTCCTTATGGTGCGACCCAAACACACCACCAGGAGGGAAATACGGCCCTGTCTTATAACTGCTTCAAATTCCAAGGACGTTTCAGTCACTCAGAAGTGTAAATCCACACAAAATAACCTCACAGAGGGCAAAAAAAGACAAAATTGGAGTAGCGTCAGACTTTGAGTGATACGACCAATCTCTAGAGAAGGCAGAGAGGAATACAGAAGGGCTGCTCCACAGCACTACCTGCGCTGCCCTTTCCTAGAACATTTGCAGCAGGTGGCCAAGAGATGAACAAGACTGCTGTCATCTGCTGCTACACTGCCACCTTAACACCTCAAGTGTTCCTACTGTATGAAGCTCTTTGTCAAGGAAGGACTGAAGGTTATGCATGGTGTTTCTGCTTGGTGCGCTGTGACTGCAGTTTGCAGGTGCTCACGCAGGAGCAACAAGTGGTATGGCAGGCTGAGCCTCTCTCACCAGCCCTTGCTCTCAGGTGGATTCCAACCTGGGAACAAAACGCAGCTGAACCTGAAGCTAGCTGCTATACCCAAACCTGGCCTCAGAAAACTGTTTCTTTCATGGTCTGTCCATGCATCCCATGAAGCACTGACACACTATAAAACAACCTGCACTGGTGCAAAGGAACGAGATGATTTATTTTGTGCATCATTGGAATACTCTATAAATTAGTTTTACAATACATTTGAGAACTCTGTACACGAGATGAAGTCCTAAAAGAGTAAACTTTGATCATTTGGACTATTGTCTGCCACATTAAAGATTTCTTACAACTCAATAAAATTTTACTCAATTTTCCTCTGGTATTTCATAATAAGATCCATTTAAAAGGCTACACAAGTCGAATTCACAAGGCTGATAAAATAAATTGGCCATGTTCAAACCTCTCAGGGGCTTTTGTTCCTCCTTTCAGTTACCCATTTCACTGTGCCTGTCGCCTGCTGCCAGCTGCATCATTTGGATGAATTGAAGCATATCTCCCCCCTCCTGACATGCAGCAGTGCTGTCTGCCTCTTGAAGCTTTATTTTATTGCCTTCGACAACAACATCAAAGGACAAGAACAATTTCCTTTCCCCTCTCTAATATATTATCAGGGATTGGAGAGTACCAATGGATTCAGATACATTTTTCTTGTAATAACACGATGCTAGAAAGGATAAAGTCTTCCTTCTTCTCACTCTTTCTGAATAACTTTGCAGCAATAAGAGCAGAAAGTAAACATATCAGAGAAAAAAGAAAACAACAGAAAACTATGCAGTTAGATATGACAAATGATCCCAGAGCAAAGAATAAGCACTCAAATTCCCATGCTAATCCATCTCAGAGTTCACTGAGGTGCAAATCTTTTCATCACCTCCTCAGCTGGCGCCTGTACTGCTCACACCCAGGATGGCAAAACACAAAGGTTAAAAGCTCTCCCTAAGGCAGCCTTGCAGAGCCAGCTCAGCTCCCAGGGGTGACGAAGCCATTTGTCTTGAAGAATGATTTCCCCTGCAGAGTGGGGGAGACAGTTGTATTAATTTGGACCTTAACTATCTCTCTTTCAATGAAGGAAAGAAAGAATTTGTTACTTGGTCTCTAATGGAGCAGTTTGCTAGCAATTTTCCCATTTCAAACACCGTCTCAGCTGCTAATGTGTAATGTTTTGTCAAGCTTGCCTACCCATAACATAGACAAATCACTAGCTTAGAGAAAAAGAGAGAGGGAGTGAAGCATCAGTACCGATAATTCTCAGCTGTCAGATGAATAGAGCCTACAAATGAGACAGCCATGCTCTATTAACGGTGCCATCGAGCTCTTGCCTGAGATGTGTCAGAAACGTCCCTCTGCATCCGGCAGCCATGAGCTCCCTGCTGGGAGACAGCAAGCAAGTGAATGAGCCGGGCTGCTCCCCGCATCACGCTGCCAGCCATGCTGTGGGGCTCACTGGGGCTCACATCTCCCAGGCAGCTGAGAACTGAAAGTGATCTCCAGGAGAGAGAGAGTATGAGATTGGATTAGTGTGCAGCAGTGACCGTTAGCGCTGGTCTCTGGCAGGATGCACAGCCTCTGTGAAGGTTCTTGGGAAGGGCAAAATGCTTTCTTCCCTCCTGCCCTCTAAGGGATTTTCAGGAGCCAGGCAAGGGCTATCTGGGGGAAATAACCCACATGTTCACCCAATGCTTTGTATTAGGGAGGATGAAACTTCTTAAACAACAGACAGCGTGCTTGTCCTTGCCAAGGGGAGAGAACAACTGGATCACAAAAGTTGCTTGGACTGTTATTTGCCATTTATCTCACACTTTGGACTTGCATGTCTTATCATGAATTTTAGTCTTCAATGAGGAAAAGTTCACAAATTTATTTTCAGTATTTAATACGAATAGATCATACTGGTTGTCTTACAGCAACTATGGGCTAGAGCCGAACGCCATCCTGACCCCTTTCTTCCTCCACCCACAGCAGGCTCAGGCAGCTGCACTGATGGATTCACCCAAAGACAGCACTGCACAGGGGACACCTTCACTGGGTAGGGAGGAACCCTGTCCTGCAGTCACAAAAATCCTGCAGTTCTGTTGCTTTACAAAGTGATTATAGATCTACACTAACAAGAAATAAATATCTCAGTGCCTGCTTTTTGTTTTAACTAAGACAGCTAAAACCTTTAGTCTCTACCTTAGCCAAAGATTGCCACTATAAACACACACAGTTCTCCAAGACTTTTATAATTCTACCTTTCATCACAGTGCCCGAATGACTTCCAAATAAAATTAATATCTATTATGAAAAGCTCTCTCACTGAGTCTGCCTCTCTGTGTTAGGAATTAGCGAAGTGAGAGCCAGTGAACTGTCCACCTATATTAATACAAGGTGACAAGTAGAGTTCCCCTTCTTCTACTGATGTTTGGTGTTGGTTTTCAGGGTCCAGCAGTCAAGCTCCTCATGCTTCTTAGACATTCAGTTAAGGGCAAATCCTCAGTGGACAAAATCTCACCAAGAATGAAGTGACTTTTCAAAATAAATCTACCTAGGAAGTTACATAGTTAATTCCACTAACCAAAAGGCATCTGCCAGAATGAAACCACTTCTTTTGATGTGTTCCCCCATACCACGGTGTTCATCTAAAAGTAATGCTAGCGATATTGGATTTTCTGACACACCACAGTTAATTTAGTTTAAGCTGACCCAGGTCCCAGCGCAAGCAGTGAATTTATAATGGTGGTCACACTGGAAACCCACTGGCTCTGTTGTGGTATTTTAATTTTGTGCCAAGTGCTGTACAGACAGACAGGAAGACATCAGATAAATCTGTAGTTGGCTATTTTGCAAAACAGTTTTTGACATGATACCAGTGTTTCTATCTATATAAACATAGTATGCAGTAAAATACTGCCAGACCTCAAGGCTTCTCTGTCTACCACTGCAATACTCCATGTTCCCTGGTGGTATCTTTGGCTTTTCTCATCATACTGCAGTATTACTTTCTCCTGCCAGTCCCACTGATTGCTTTTCCCTGCTCCATCCTCGGAGGGGGTGCAGCACCCACCGAGCACGATGCCGGTGCCTCAGCTTGCTCACCTTGCAGTCCACATCTGTGTGACCTTTTTGCAGGCTGTGCCCAGAGTTAAAAAGCAGCGATTTCAAGTGACCATTCCTTGCCTGCAAGCCATCAGCAGTAGGTACAATCAGTGAGGATGCTAAAGGCTAAATGCAAGCTGTTTTAGGGGTAAAATACAAAATATCCTCTCACTCTTCTTTTGCTACTTCCCATCTTTTGATATTTAGGATCACCGCTGTACCTTAGGAGGACCTGAGCTAGCATTAGATGGAGATCATTTCCCTTCTCAGCAGACTTCCGTGGCTCCCACAGACTTGGGATCTGTATTTGCAGGAAGATTCTCTCTGGGATCTGCCTACAGATGGCTGTGAGGAAAACCATGGGACAGAATGAGTCCTTCGTCTGCAGAGAATCAGCCACCTCCAGCTCCCCTCTAAAGAAACACAGCCAAGCTGTGTGTTTCATTCAACCAGCAAGTGTGTATTCCTGCAGGTTTGGGTTTCCAAGATCCTTTGGTGTGGTAACAACAGCAGAAACTTTGGTCTCACTTCCAGATTGCTGTGTCCCCCCATGGTTCCAGTTGAGATCTGCTGCATTCAGTTCAGAGAGCTCCAAGGAGACTGGCCTGCAGGGTGCTACATGAGAATGAGGTTCTCTCAGCTACTTTTCAAGAACGCAGGCTCAGATCTCTGCTGAGGGTGTTTTGTTGTGGCTGGTTTTTATTGTTGGTGCTTTGGTTTTGTTTTGTTCTTTTGTTGTTCTTTTTTTAAATCTGAAGCTTCAAGTCTATACATGGGAGATGCGCAGTCTCTACAGTGCATGCTAGCAATCAATACTTGGCCTACTGTTACATTTCACAAATGTAAACAAGAAGCGGTGGTTTTCAAAAAACGAAACTTGGCAAAAGGTTTTGAAAGACATTTCTATTAGGAAGTTTTGTCGATCTGAATCTCCTACCCTTTGTTGAAAGATATCCCGTTAACAAATTTGATTATGTGGTGCTACCACTTGTAGCCCTTTCTGGCCTTACCATTCATTTCTTATTAACAAGGCTAAATACACATTCCTGCTGAAGTGATGTCTCTGGAGCAAAAAGCGACCAACCAAAAAGCCAACAGATCCAAACCCACAGCCCTGTAAGAACAGTAACTCCTGCAGAGCTTGCCTGAGTAAATTTCACCTGCGCATAACTTTTTTTTAATTAATTTTTTTTGAAGTGTAAATTTCACAATTGTAAAAAGAGAGAACATGGTAAAAATCATGCAGCCAAAAGAATGAATATCATTATTGGTGTATGAAGTCTAGATTTATCAAAACAAAAACACCTTATAAAGCCTAGAGATGACATTAGTTACTTAAACAGATAAACATGTAAGAGATAAACCCTGCCTTGGTCTTAAAGCAGAAACTCCCTGCAGTTACTGCTTGTATTATAAACTGTTTCTCTTCAGCTACCTCAGCAAACAAAGCACCTTCTTGACATTTCCCATAATTTTGTATTTTTTTTTTCTGCTGACGGTCAACCTAAAATATTTTATTATTTTATCCTTATTTTTGGGTCTTGCTACCATTCAGTAGAAGGTCATCTACCTATTTCTGGCCTGACAGTAGAAATCTCATTTTGATGTTGAATGTAAGGAGCCAATAATAATACAGTTTGCCTTGTGAAACCCAGAAAACAGTAGTCAAATTTGACACATGAAACTGTCCAGAGACAGTTTACAGCAGTGAATGAAAATCATATTATATGATTCAACTACAGGAGCCAACCTGATTCCCTACCCAGAGAACTTGCCACCAGAGGCAATTATGGAACATTTATTATGATGTTCAAAAATACTGTGCTGGCTTCAGCTCCAGTATTTACTGGAAGTCTGGGAAAATTAATATAAGTTTCTTTTAGGAGGGAGAATAATGTTAAATTTGTAACTGTCTTTCCTCTATCCTCAAATATGTAGTGTCCACACACCTGTGTTCTTGAGAAATGCAAAAAACTTTTGTCTCCGTGAAGCTGAGAAAGTATGTCCATCCATCAGGACTTCCCAACACAGTGTTACTCCCATGACAGCAATTCTCAGAATATTAAATTTGTTAGAAATACATTGATTAAAGATAGAATAAGTACAAAATTTCATTTCAAAGTGATTTTCTTGCAGAAACGTAGGTTTGTTTTCATTTTGACAGAATGATGCAAAAAAATAACAGCCAAATGCATTAGATCTTTTCTTAACAATAAAATTCTAGCATTTTTCCTAAGTGTAGAAATTGTGTACCAAAATCAAGTGCTATTCATGCCTAGAAACTCTTAGTCATCAATTTAACTATCAGCTATCAACAGAGAGAATGATAAAATAAATCAATAAAGAGAAGTGACGCAAAACTGACCTTAAGCCTTAGCTAGCTACTGGTAGCAGGACTGCCAGCCTACTTCACTCTCCTACTTTCTGCTCAGAAGCCAGACTAGAAGCTGCGGTTACCATCTCACCAGATATGTCATTAAATGTATCTAGATTCACGTGTTTGTAGAATCCAGTCTGCAACGATGGGGACTTGGCTTTACAGAGTAATCAGTGTGGAGCAACACTGCATGTTCAAAGCAGTTCTACTGACTTTTACTGCAGCTGTGAGTCCTCAAGTGCTTCTGAGTATCTCAGTTGAGTCAGCCAGAAAAGGAGGATTACATCATTAGTGACCACCCATGGAAGTCTGTGCAACTCACTCGGAATCAATCAATAAACCCGCAGGCAAAAGGAGACACAACCCAATCTGAATAGCACTCATGAGATGATCTCCTCCAATGCCCTCATTTTAGAATTTTCCTGTTTCTGCACCAGATTCCATACAAACACACACACACACACACATATATATATAAAATTTTCTTTACTGCTCAACCTGAATCCTTAAGTATCTTCATGTCTTTCTCTATTTAGTGAACTCAAAATCAAAAGATGCCATAACCAGTTCCAGCAAAAGGACTCATGTGCAAGAGAAGTACAGAGCCAACACCTCTGAATTAATGTTTAACTGGAAGAAATAACAACAGTTAAAATAGTTAATGGCTGTGTCGTTTAACTGTTGTTGGGTTTCAAATGCTCATGGTGACACATCAGGAAGGCAGTGTTTCCAGCTCTGCTGAGCTGCACTGGCTCCAGCTTCACCCACACTGCTCTGTCGTGGCCTGGCGGCCTGCCTGGCCCTGTCTGCCTGTCACCCCGCCATCCCAGCCTGCCTGCCACATCCCCAGAGCCCACTCAGTGAGCTGTGCCCCAGGCTCACTACTGACAATTACAGGCTTTATCCCCAGACATTCCTCACTTCCTCAGACTCTTCTATCAGTCTGTCACAATTTACTTTGTTCCCAGTCTTTCTCATCATCACATGTTTTGCTGTTTCTTGTTCAGCCTTCTTTACCCCAACAATTTCCATACGGAGCAAAGCCTGTCTTTATTCTCCCAAGTGTCTGTCCAACACACACTGCAGTCCTTGGCACTAGCGATTAATCAGATCCTCCTCTTGCACTCTCAGAAGGTCCTTCAGAGCAGCAGTGCCTGATAAGATCAAGTCTGATCAGAAAATGGATTGTTTGGAGACTTCATCTCCTCCCCAGTTCCTAGGTCAGCCCTCCTCTCCAAGGCTGAGTCCATTCTGCACGTTTCCAACCCATTATGCTATCTCTCTGTTTTATCTTACAATCATTTTCTCTTACCCTTCCTAGACACATGTAAACTTCTCCTTTTATTGTATATACCACGCCAATGTCATGATGCGATCACATCACTCATTTACCAGCAAACCATGAAGGCATATTTGTTTTGGTATTTCTCTTTCAGTAAATCTCCAGGTGCTTAATGATTTTTGCTTTCATCAGAGCATTCATGCAGAACTGTTCCATGGCTATTCTCTTCAGTTTCTCTATAACATACACTGGTCATTTTTTCTCTGAAATACAGAAGGGAATCACTTTGGAAGTAGGGAACCTTTTATATCACACAACACCCTTTGTCTAATCCTTAGCTTTAGTTTCTCGTAACTCATTTTTCCTCAGTTAATTTGGCTGTTGCTGTCAGCTCCTGACTGAACAAGTAACTTTACAGAAAAGGAATTGCATTCTGTACATTCTAGCTATCTATTTTATGAAATCATGAAGAAGTAAGCCCAGCACACAGCTTTCTAGCTTTCCTAAATTCCTTTATTTACTAATGAACACACTTGTAATGAGGGCCTTCAGGATAATGCACCGAAGGGAAAAGTATAATACGGCAACACAACAAACTTCCAAGTCACATGTGGCAGAGGTCAGAAGCAAGGGAAAATGAGTGTTATATGTTGTCTGCTTTATGTCCCGTGACAAGGGAAGTGTCTCTTTTGTAATAGCTTTTTATCAACAAAAACAAATGTAAGACTTTTTGGAAGCTTTGCTAGAAAGGTTCTGTCTACCCATATTAATGAAAAAAGAAAGGAGGAAGAAGGCAGAGTAAAAGATCCTTAATTAATACTGAAACATGGAGTAAAATGTTCTTCATCTTTAATGATCATGATACAGTAACAGCTGTGTGTTTCAGTTCTGCAGGAACTCAGTCAAGGGTTCTTATCTGGCACAGTTTGGCTTATGAAGAAAGACTGAGTTAAGAGGAAATACAAGTAGAAAGCTGTAATTGAATGTAACTAATAAGCAAAGGAACTTGGAAATGCCCCAGGTGGAGGAGCAAGCACAGCATTTTAATACTAACATATAAATATTCTGAATGGACTACAGTCTACAGAGGAAACGTTCAGAGTTTTTTTACGTGGAATGTGTATTTACAATGCTAGGTAGAAACAGATAAATGAAAAATACACCACCTCAAGTAATATCCCATAGGAATTTTGAAATGTCGTGTATGCAATAGTAACCCAGCAAAGTAGTTTGTCCATACCACGTATTCCAAAAGAGGAATTTCATCTCTAATAAGAGTCAGATCTCTAAAAGATAATCAGAATCAGACCACAGGATAACAGGGTACAGAAATAAGTGTTCAGGCAGCACCACTACACAGCTGCCTTTTATGCAAAGGGTGTGACTTATCACCAACAATAGGGAACAACCCCAAAGGGAAAAAAAAATACCAGCGAACACATAACCTCACAACTCTCTGTGCTGAGAGATGTGGGCTGCTGCACATAGGGAGAATTTGCTTGGTTCCATAGCTGCATTACAGCAAGAGAACATTATTCTACCTATTGTATCAAATCAAAAGACAGTCATTATTCCATGTATAGCTGGAACCTGACCTTTGGATGGATTTTTATTGAATAAGTGTAGAGTAGACTCAGCCAAACTGAATTTCTGAGCAGTACAATAAACTTCTCATAAAACAGAATGGCTTTCTTGGTCAAAGGAATTTACGCCAGGATTTTTCTGAGAAAACACTGCGGCAGCAATCTTCAATCCTTCTAGAAACATTTTGTTCTGTGAGAATATCCTTTACTCAAACTAGATGTGAGCATGTTTAATGCTTTGCCCTTGGATTTTAGGTTAACTGTTTATTCTTTCTTATCAGTACTTTGACAAAACAAAAAAACCGCTCTACCAAAAGAAAAAGAATGGTATGTGGCAATGGCAATGTCATTGCTGTCACTCATTCTGATAGAACTACTTGAATTTCTTAAGATATATTTCATTAAAAAAGTAAACTTCTCGGCATTGACTCCATTATAAAGTCAGCAATAAAGTTCACATGAGGGTTAGCTCACATTACACTTTGAGCATATTATTCACCAATATTCCTTCTGCAGAACTACTCCCACCGGAAATGACAGTGAATTTGTAAAGGATATATGCAGGATTAACGTGGTATAAAAGGATTATCAATAGGCAAAGACTCAAACAAGCACGGCCTAAAATGCAAGAAGTCTGATATCTAAATCATTAATGAGCTTCAGGCAGTGTTCAATGGAGCTAGAAGTTTTATATCCTGCAGGTCGTGAAAGTTTCTCAAAATGTTACCTGCATCTTGACTGGCTATCTCATCATCTACCTTAAAGGATCTCCAAGTTTTCCTCTACTTTCTGCCCTCCTAAATTGCTTTCACAAGTCATAGGTGCTAGAGATACTAGAAAGAAGACAGGATGTGAATATTCAGTGCTACTGTGACCACGCTGAAGATCAACATTTTCACTTGCTCTCTGACTCTAAGTGCACTGCTGCAGGGAAGTGCTGGAGCACGCCAATTTCAGTCTTCCTGCAGATATTGCTCTCCATGTGACTTCACCATAGGGCCACAAAGCTGATCTGATTTCTGCTAGCATTGTTAACATTACCAAGTAACATTTTACAATTCTCTAAACCCAACCCTAATTTGGGAGCAAGTCTGAAACCAGACTCTTCTCTGCCTATTATAAAGAACTGTTCCAGTCACTCCTGCAAACTTGCTTGTCCCATATCTGACAGAACTGAAAACAAGATTAAACACTGACTTTTCTTAGCACACTAAACAAAATTCATACTTTTAGGATATTTTTAAGCTAACTTCCACAGATAGAAAATCAAGTATTACACATGCATTTTATATGCAACAATGTAAGCGGACACCAGCACAACAAACACGTTCTAAATTTTGTCAGGAGGCAAGTAAATAGGCATTCAGAACAGCTTGTGTATGGATTTATACTTCCTGTAAATGTTTTAAGGGCTCTACATACATGCACAACAACGGTAATTTTAAGATGTTGTTTATTTTCTGCATTCACTGTGCTAATATTTTATACCTCAATAGGAAATAATCAAGCATAATAAGCCACCTCTAATTGTTATGCTGAGATAATAATCCAAACAATTTTGAGGAGAAAAATAATAAGAGCAACTGATGAAGTCAGAGGAACAGTACTGTAGAGCAGATCATCAGCAAGCTATGTAGACATTGCCTTCACTGGCCATAACCCTTACACTCCTGGCAGTCATAACAGTGGAATTGCTTATGTACAGCCTCACCAATTTATCCTTTATTCCACTGAATTTTGCAATGTAGCAGTTCTTCTACAGTAATTAAAAGCTGTCCACTGACTATAAAAATATTTAAATCCATACTATGTAGTCTGTAAAAGCTGGTTGGATATTGGTAACCACTGAACTACAACTTCCTAAACAGGAAAAGAATTGATCTGCATTCCTTACAGACTAACCAAAAGCAATTTAGTTATCTCTAATAGTATTTCAGAATCATGGCAGAAGCTATGGACACAAAAATAGATGATTACAAATCTTAAAGGTAGTAAAAAGAAACAAGTCTGCACTTGGTCTTTCAACACACAATTAAGAAAAATGTTAAAGAATTGGGAGTAATGAAATGTGGCATACCAGAAATTGGAGGTAAAATCAGCTGGGACAATCTGTTCTGATGTCATATCTCACTTCATTACAAATGCAACCTGTCAAGTTAGCATGAAATCCCTCCACTTCTTGGGGAATCCACTAACAAAAGATAAAACAATCTGACTTGACGAAAACAAAAAGGGACTGTGTTTTTCTTGAGTATACAACTGTAATCCCAGACTTGTGAGATGTAAACACAGTCTGCACATAAGGTGACAGGAACTTCACCTTACTGCGAGGTAGTAAAACTTCAAACAGAATCTTTATATATATCAATGAATAGTTTGAGCCCTTAATCAAAAGAGTGTAGGCACAGAGGACAAATACAATAATCAGGTAACTGCTCAGAACACAGTTTTCAAAACACATGACTTTCTTTCACACAACAAGGATTAAAAATGGAGAGTAATGACAAAGAATGATGCACTACATTGGCACTTACATTTCCCAAATGTCCTCCGGTAGGTTAGCTGGAATTTCTGTTAAGCCCCTTCCTCGACAATCCACTACATTGTTGCTGCAGGTGCAGGCAGATGGGCAAGTGATGGAACTGGCACTGCATGATGGTGGTTCAGATTGGGAACCTGTGACATAATGAAATCATTACATGCTAGTTTTGAAAAATGATTGCCTGAGATTTTGACAATAAAATACATCAGCCTCCAAGTTTTCCAGATCCTTCCACCGTATTAAGTAATGATTTATTTGGATACAGTGAATATAGTGTGCTATAAATTAACTGTAGAGAAAATATATTAAAGGTTACTGTGTTCTTATTCTTCCTCGGTTCCTATTCAATCAGTTTTTCTTCATACACTTCTTTGGTCCCCTCTACAATCAACCAAATTAATTTATTCAAAGATTTAGAGAATAAGCCCAAGGATCAAGGAGCATCTCCAAAAGTTGTCTCTGCCTAGAAGTTTCCACTACACCAACTTTTACATAGTGAGAGAAGAATGTCATCAACAATTACTTATGTTTTTGAAATGATGTAAGCTGTTACGGTTCAAAGACTAGAAATAGAAAGCTAGTTTTCTCAAGATTAGACAACGCAGATAATGGAAACACGCACAGAATTATAAAATATAAGTTCAACACTTCATGTCCCTGCTCAATCTAATAATTGCATGGAAAGATAAGAAAGTGGAAAGCGAATGTTTAGCATGAGGGTATTGTTCTATATACATTCTCATCAGTTCACTAGATTCAAGTTTAACTGTCAATACATTTTCAAAACTGTAGCAATAATACCAATTTTTCTTGTGTTTATGATTCTTACATCTAAAATTTTTTAAATTTTGATATACATACATACACACACACACAAAGAAAACGGTTTTGCCACACTAATTAATTTTATCAAGATGAAGCAGTTACTGATGTATTTATGGTAAGTCACACTTCCAAGCTGCATATAAAAAAAGAAACCTCAAGTATCTTTTCGAGCTATGACCAGACACAGAGGACTGAATACAAATGCTTCTGGTGATAAGATGTGACAAAGTGCTAAGAGAAATCAGAAAAACTGATACTTTCCTAGATTATGTAGATTATAATCACCTTAACTGTGGTATCACAAATAATGTGAAAACATGGCAAGCTACACACAGTGCCCGGGGTTTGTCTTGGAAAAGGCACATGATGGACACTTTCATAAAATATAACTGCAGGGTATATTATTATGTCAATTAAAATATTTTATATACATATACACATTGCAACACTCTTATAAACTCTGTTGATTTATGCCTAAATACCCTCTGGTTTACTCAGCACAGCAAAGTCAAGTCATTGTAAAGCAAATGTACATATGCATATATTTATCAAAATCTGAATATGACATAAACATCTGATAAGTAACCAAGATATTTGGGAAACATAATATGTAAGAACTGCTTTTGAAGAGTAGCAGCTAGAAGGCTTTTTGCACCTGGGGAAGAACAAGATCTTAACATTGCTGGTTCAGATGTTGCTGGCATCTTCTGTTTTCTGAAATGTTGTTTGTGACAATACCAGAAGTACAGCTGGTTCCAGTGTGTGTTGCTGCAAGAGCAAGGAACCCCAAGCAGCCTGATCTAGGGGGTGGCAACCCTGCCCACAGCAACGGGTTGGAACTAGATGAGCTTTAAGGTCCTTTCCAGCCAAGGTATTCTGTGATTTCAACTTTGTAAGAAATGTTGCAGAATTGTAGTATTGTGTTTGAAATTTCTTTTTATTGCATCATCAATGGACTTATAGTCAGGACAGCAAAAGAAAAAGTTAAGTTTCAAAGCACTGTATGCTTTAAATACAGCTTTATTTTGATGCAAATCAGAGCTGTGAGTGACTCTCGTTTGGCAGACCAGCCCTCAGAACTCCAGGAGTCTAAAAATTGGATTTTCAAAGGTAGTGACCATCTTAAAAAAAATGAATGTCAGAGGACATCTGTGGTATGGGTAGGAGTCACATTCATCCTCCATGAAGAATGTGGAGCTTTCATCAAGAGATGATGCTTTCTCTTTGCTAAAATACCCTGCTGCACTCACAATCCACTTTCCAACTTTTCTGACAGCTACAGATAAGCAGTTTACAAGCAACAGCCTTTATCTCAACACACAGATGGTTTGAATCCTAGAACAGCTTTACCCTGCAGAACCAGGCAAAAACGGAGTATAAAAATAATTCAATAGTGTAATTAAAATTAAATTCTAGTGCATATGCTCAAGGAATCAACTTCATATTTTTTATCAGACAACCTGAACATTGACAAGTTTGAGTTCCAAAATCTGAATAGACACTGTCTTAACACAGTCCAAATATGTGAGTATGCGTGTAATACAGTGCTTAAGTTCTAGCTACTTGAACAAAAAAAATCCCTAAGCTTCACTAGTTAAAAACATACATGTACAGCAGACAAGACAAGCAGCTCTACTGGGCCTGTCTTCTGGCCATAAAAATGCAGGGCAGACATATCATCATTGTGAATTAATAGAATTCCTTCAAAAATTAATGGAGCTCTGCTGCATATCACCAAAAGCACTGCCAGCTCTGCCTTTCACCATGTCCAAGGTTTCTGTAAGATTTTAACTGTGAATGCTTCCAGAAGTGGATTATAGTGTTTCAAAATTCACAGGAGCCTCTGCTATCTCCGCATAGGAACAGGAGGTTTGTTTTTACAACCTCACCACACAATTTTTGCCTGTTTCCTTTGTCTGTCTACATTGTGGTGTGATGTCCAAAACAAAAGGAATAATGAAAAGTGCAAACTAAACACATCAAGCCTTTCCAGACTGGGAGAAATGCTCAGAGTGGGAAGGAACACTTCAGAACAACCCTTGCTCTCCAGAAGGCAAAAGGAAAACTGGCAGCAAGGTCAAGTCTTCTACACAACTTCTATCACACACAATAGCTATGCTTGCTGAAGAGATTTGTAAAGAGAGGAAAAGGCATTTTGCAGTTATACCACTACAACATACTGCTGTGGGTTAGAGAAGTTTTAATAAACTCCCTTTTCATCAGGGCACAATGTCAAGAAAACCCTGAATTACTGCCAGTTGGAGTTTTAAGAGCCTGTTCCCAACTCTGCTGTATTTAAATCAGTATCTAGTACAAGACTCGGTGGAGCTCAGCTCATCACCGCCACGTTTTGTGCACCGCAGTATCGCCGAGCGCTGTGTACTAATGGAACACTTTGAAAGGAGGTTATTATATTAGATGCTCTGAAAAGCATGACAAAACAACAGAAAAACCAATCTTCCTTACACAGAAAACAAGTAGCATCAGTGACAAGGTGCTAATGAACGTCCCATTACAGTAAAGTATCTCGGACCTTTCCAGAAAATGTTTGAATGGAAAGGTGGTAAGGTAAGCTATTTGTGCTGGCTGCTACACCTTCCATATCCTCTCCAAAGAAGGACCTGACACATCGCTGACTGAAGCCATTGGGAGCCCTTTAATTTACCCTGCATTTGGAGCTAAGACCATTTACTTCTGCTTTTCCACTAGGAAAGAGGAACTGCGATGTGAACAAAATTCTGACCTAGGGCTAGTGTGTAAAACCAAATGAAACCAAACCAAAAGCAAAGCCACCAATTAGTTAGCCAGAGAGGTACACTGAGCCAAAAGAAAGAGAGAAAGCCATATAACAAGTTTATTCCTAGTGCATGTGGAGCTGAAATTGGATGATAAAATAACACTGAAGATGTGTAATGCTACAGGATCTAACCTGCTGAAAAAAATGAAGCAAAAAGTGAAGAAAGATGCTGTGTTTATGTGGCTCTATTTCCCACATATGATGAGTGATTCTTTTATTTTTATTTTATTATTATTTTTTAATTTCACTTTAAAAAGCACGGAAAAATGACTTTTTATAAACTTAATTTCTTATTATAAACCTGAATTCTTGGAGAGCCCCAAAATTTCCAGTACTCCTGTCACTGCTCACTGACATTTTATGCTCAGTGTAAAAATACTCCGATCCATACTGAATGCAACCCTGTGAAGTTGATGAAATTCCTCCTTCACAAGCAAAAATACATCTAGATTGTAGACTTCTGGACATCTGAGCAGAATAAAAAGACTTTGTGAACAAACTGTCAATCTGTAGCATCCAATGATTTTATTAATGTTTTTCTTTTGCAAAGGGCAAAATACGTATTATGGATGCACACTGAGCAGGGATCTAGCCCCTATTGCTTTTACTAAATCATTAAACTGATAAAGAAAAGATCTCTTTAATAATGCTGTAAACAGTATTTAATATTTTATTTAGCTGATTCCATTAAATTAGGATCTTGGCTTAGCTACACAGTAGATCTATAGAATTAAAGCACCAAAAAATCTAAGAGAGTTTAATTAGTTTAATGTTTGCATACACGTAGAGAGATGGTAAAAAACAAGTCTATGTAGGCTATGGAGTTTGAAGTTCAGAAAATTAAAATTTGGATTTGTAATTCCATAGCTACTAGAGGATGAGAATAACGACATATTGAGGACCCCAATGCAATAAAAAGAATATCTGAACTCTAAAAATGCATTTTCCTTTTGCTGCCAATACTTCCTGAAAAGAAAAGACCTGGGAAAACCGTAAGTATTTCAGGATTCCTGTTTGTGTTCTTCACAGTTGTGGTGGAAACAGCAGTTGACAAGTCAGTTGCATTTATGCCATCTCCCTTCCAAAGGTCTTGCTGTCACCTTATCATTTCAGATTTTTTTTTTTCTCAGTTTCACAGAAGCACTAATTCGCCATCTTAGCTATATTTTTCTCTAATTCTTAAAAATCATCAACACAATTATACATGTTGTTATACAAAAATTACCCTATCAGAATGTGGAAGCTAGAATAGGAACCCCATCGACAAAAATTACCATGCTTTTTGTGCTTGATATAATGGACTGGCAGTCTCCATGAGTAGGGTAGTTGATATTTGGCATTTCATCAGCCTGCTTTGCTTTACGTTACAGTTTCAGACTTCAGGTTAGAGAGAGAGGCTCAGAACTCAGCAGTTTATGGAGGAATTAAGTGCTCTTTTCAAAGAGTCTTTTCAAGTGTCTCATTGGCCTCTAGCCTTTTAAGAGCAGCAAATAGACTGATATTACAATTAGCACAGAATGATTATGGAGTAGAAATGAAGAGTTTAAATGTCACAAGCATTTAAAATAAATTTTGCAATGACTAAATAAACTAAATCTCATTTGCACTGACACCCATTTATGGCACGCTAAGTAGTATGCTTTATTACCTCCTCACCTATCCAATGCCTTTGCAGCAGCTCTCTTCTATCAGAAAAATTCTAGTTACTAGTAAAAAAGTATTGATGGATTTCAAGAAAATCTGACAGGATTTAATGCTTAGAAGTCTGTGGTGACTTTAAATCCTTTTAAGTATGGCAGACATTAAACTATTGATCAATAAACAAAACGGTACAAGTATTGCAGATCTGTGGGTATGTTATGACCTTTTGTGGTGTAATTAAATAACTTCTTACAATACTGGGACAGCTGAAATCAATTACTACTACATGAGCTTTTACTGGGCTTCACTAACAAAACCTCAAAAAGATACCTAAAACAGATGTATTGCTTTGAATAGTGCTTACAACCCAGCATTCAAATACAACTGAACATGTATAGTCCTGCAGAGAAATATGAGAAAGACAATCACGACTATCTCCAATTTTATCCTTCTTTAACAATGCCAAATACCCCACTAAAGGAGGAAAAAGCTGTATAAATATGTTTATTCTATAGGAATGTACAGTAAATGGTTTATGCAAATATTTTCATCCTTGGTTCAACAGATTTTCACCGAGCACAGCATAAGAATTTATGATTAGTGACTTAGGCCTCAACTGACGATGTTAATACCACCAACTTCACTGTCTGCAAAAAATGGCTTGTTATGAATATTCATTATTTGATTCAAGTTCACTGTTTTGTTGAACATTCCTAAACAGTAAGTTTATCTGTTAAAAATTCATGGCAAATGAACGTAACTCTTCTGCAGGCACACTCAGTACTAATTGGTTTACAAACAAATATCAAATAATAAAAAAGAAAATAACTAAAGGAAATGAAAGGAAGGCTTCGTGTAATAAGCAAAGCCCATTTTATTCCACAGAAGTCCTATTTTGGATGTTTTGAGATGCCCTGATAAAGTGAGACCACTGAAAATCAGACCTCACATCACAGTGTTTTACCCTAAAAATGCTATTTGCAATTATTTAATTAACAATGATAACCCCCAAATTGCATGCAGTATTGCTAAATGAAATGGAATAAAGTAGAACAGAGAAGCAAGTTCACCTGGAACAACTGAGGTCTAATGGGTAATTTGTTCTTCTGAGGGATTAATAAAACTGCAACAGAATCAGTGAGACAATTGAAGTCATTACGAAATTGTGACAAAGCTGTTCTCTGAATATCTTTCTACATCCTGGCAACATAGGTCTGCTTTCCTAACAGCAGCTAGAACTTACCTTTCTGACTATCATGCCCTGAGGAAAGCTGCTAGCATGTATTTGGTTCTCTGGCTTTATATAGATAGGCTTCTGTAGGGTTCCCAGTGCCTTTCTGTTGCTGTGAGCTGTGCTACAGCTCATCCACCCAACTCAGCACTGAGCATCATGGTGCGTTCCCACTGAACACCAAAATAGCGTTATTGCACTACTAATAAAACAAGCCACTATTTTTGGACATAAACATGAAACCTAATCACATTATTATTCTTAGAGCAACAGTTCAAAAGCCAAATGGATGACTAGTTATACCCGAATCTGCCAGTTTTAAAGAAGCATTTAAGAACTACACACACTGCTCTGGGGAAAGAGAATTCCAGAACAGAGGTAGTCATACTAAAAAGGTACAGACATAATTGTGTGACTGTAAAACTAAATTTACTGTAATTTAAAGCCAATTTTAAGCTTTGGTCTTCAAAGATATATTAAGTGCCTGAATAAATATGAATTTTACCCTCAGATTTGCATAAATAACACCATATGTGGCATCTTGCTCATGAAGCAATGCAAGAAGTAGATTCTTAGAGTATAAACTCATGTAACCGCTAATGCTAGAGTATATTTAAGTCGGTGATGGGAAACTCGGTGTAATCAGACAACAAACTCAGGTAAATAGTGACGAGTATCTGCAAACCTCCTGCAGGTTCTCACTTCTGGAGCAGCTAATGAATGCACGGTATTGAAATGTTTCTTTAGACTAGATCTCAATGTTAGTTTGTGCTGCCAAATTATAACAGGAAATAAAAATTCAGAATTCCACAAAAAGTTTCTAAGAATATTCAAAGCTTTTGTTTTGTTGTTTTTTTTTTTTTCCCCCAAAAGGCTTTAAAAGTCATACAGTACTGAAAGTTCTGCAGAGACCCCATTGTAAAGAGCACTTACTGAATCTCTGTTGGTCATAAAAAACATAAAACAACCGTGAGAAAAAAGGATGATATTTGTCTAATACAACTCACAGGTCACTCTTTGGGAAAGAGGTCAAATCCAGACAAAATGCTTCAGCTCACATCTAAAAGCAATAAAACAGCTGTATAGTGAGGATGTCCACAAGGCAAAAGACGAGAATTCACACACAGAAAAAGGCCTCATCTTCCTACCTTGTTTCTTCAGCTTTTTGTGACCACTAAGCCTAAGGGCCATTAGCAGCCTTACTCTGCAAGATCTGGGGCATGCTGCATGGGGAGAAATCACCCTGTTTCCTCAGGAGCAGTAACTGCTACCCTGTACTGGCAAAGCTTGCATCATTAGGAAACATTCCTCCCTGCTTTTTAGTTTCCAGGAAGCACCAATCTTCCATGCTGGCAGTACCTCTACATCCCATGCTGAAAGAAACAGACCCACTGCTAATTATGCAGATATACCATTGTGCAGCTTTTTAAACAGGAACAGATGGGGAGGAGTTTCCCTCTCCACACACTTTTCCTTTGGCATCTTCTGAATGTTCTCATTAAGACACTAAGCTTGAGGAGTGATATTTTATTAGTTATTCGTCGTTGGTTTTCTCCTCAACAATATGCTATGAAGTTATTAAGAGCGAGAAAATGAAAGACAGTCCACTGAGTTTTGTGTTCTGGGCCAGAGAGTAACAGCTATATTTTAAGACCATTTGACCTCACCTAAACAAATAAATCTGCTTCCTCCTTCCAGCTTCCCGTCTGCATTAAGCAGCAGGAAGCTAACATATTTTCATTATTTTGTATCTCAGCTGCAGTTTCAGAGTATAATACAGAAACTAAATCTTCAACCAAGATTCAGATCTATCCAGTATTTTCTTAAATTCAGTATCAGTTTATTTAGCCAGAAATCACTGTACATTTGGCTCTTTATTACTCTCTTGCCTCAGCTTCAGACTGATGCAACTCCTAGTGAACTTTCACTGATTTAATGCAGAATTAAGAAATAAGGTGCTACCGATGGTGTGACTTCATGAACCCTCTACTTCAGTTTGCAAAGCTTTACAGATGTGCTAATGTGAGTGAGAAAACACTCCATGACCTGACATAACTGATCAAGATGTAGATTAATTTTAGCGTCAAGAAGAGCAGGTAGAAGAAAAATCAAGGAGCAATAATCCAACTCACGAGAGAGCAAAATGAAATAAAAACATTATCCTAAGGGAGCTTGGGAGAGAGGGAGCAGAGAAGGACAAAGAGACAGAGAGAAAGAGCCAAGAAAGAGGCCATGAAACATCTGAACGTGGCAAGCAAACATCCAAGCAAAGACTGAGGGGCTCTGAGGTTTACTGAGGATATGGCAGCACACACACACAGATGCTTCTCTGCTAGCTAAGGGAATATAAACAGTTCCCAGGCATCACAGTGCAGGTAGTATTTCAACTGTCATCAAATCTTTGCTCCCCTCTCTCCTGTCACACCAGCATGGAAGTGAATTGCAAGGTTATAGTGAAGAGAGAGAGTGAAGATATATCTCCTATTTGCAGCTTATCAGCTGAGACACATGCTCTGGTGCCAGGTTAGCCCCTTCCGCAACATTCTAGCTTTTTTGAGGAGCTGCAGAACCACACACTTCTCACAGTTCTTTAAATCAAAGCAGCTGCATGGGGCAAGAGCATGCTTGAAGATTTCTTTGGGAACAGATAGCTTTAAGGCCCAGATCCAGGCAGGCTGCTCTGTCAAGGTGGCTTTGGAGGAGAGATTCCTGTACAAAGAGGAGACAGCTTGCTGAAGAGCCAGCCAGAAGACTCTGGTGGGCGACAGGACTGCCAGAAGTACACAGTGCTCTCCCCAGTGCTGAGAGGCCAGCCAGTCCCAACCCTGCTCAGTTCTGTTAATGACCCTTCCCCTGCCTCCTCAGAAACACAAATCCAATTAGACATATTTGCAAACCTTTCTCCAGGCAACTGCACATTATTTAATCCTACACATTAACCTACAGTTCTCAGTCAAATGCTCATGGGCACGAACAAGTGAGATCTGGAACAGCTTTTCTATTACTCACCACTTGCCCGCAAGTGCCATTTGAATTAATATTTTTATAATTTAGATGCTCAAGCTGACCGGTATTTTTTGAAAAAAATTAGCTTCAGTTTACACAGGTATATTGGCACATATCTCTGATTTCAGCAGTGTTATGTTGGGAGACCTTGTACACAGTGCTAATAAACCTGACTGTATAGGACAGATAGCACTTTGTCCAGAAGGAAACAAGAAACTTGGGTTCTAGTTATAGCACATCTCTGTCAGTGTTTCACCTCTTCTTTTCCAGTTTACATTATTCCTTGCTATGAAGCATTCAAAATTTGCTTCAGAAGCAGTGTTTGTCATAAAAGGATTTAACAAAAACTATTTTTGCACAGGATTCAAAGAACAATCAGAAGTTGTTGAACAGGGTTATTTTTCTACCTTCCCTACATTATTTAATTCTCCTCTTTCTACTCTGAAATATGCAGCAGTACAAGCTTTGAACTGGAGTATCTGATAAAGCCCATTTTATAGTGGAGGAAAAGTTGAGATTTTTCTTCTTCTGTAATGTATTCCCACTGCCATAAAAATACAAGTACTTGAAATTCTGAGCGTGTATTAAAACAAAGTAGTTCAGTACACTGTATTTCAGCACTTCGTAAGTATGATGCAAAGAAGCTTTCACTGCCAGCTAGAGGGTAGTTACAGTGATTCATATAATCTTAAACTGTATAAAGTTCCTTTGCAGAGGGACAAGTTCAGTCCACCATTCACCTCCTGTTCTAGTGTGACTTCATAGTCAAACAGGAACAAATGAAGCTGTAAAATCAGCAGTAAGACCTGTAATAAGAAGCAGAGAAGATTTATAATCTCTTTAAACTGACCATCCATGTAAGTCTTTTGTGAAAGCAGCAGATACTAACCTGAATTCTCTGCTAAATCCTCCACTAAAACAAGCTCTTCAAATGTACTGCTTTATCAGGATGCGTGATTTCCCAGATGAAGGCTAAGGGATACAGTGTATGAACTGTCTCACCGGAAGCTTCTTTCCTTTAATTTTTATTAATTTATGCTTTAATAAAAAGCATGGCAATTTTGAGAGCCCAACATGCAGCTGTTAAATAATCTTTTTTCTTTTGGAAGTCACAGGCTGCACAGAAAACTCCATTTTGATGAGTTCTGTCCATGTTAGATTTCACGTTCAGCAATTATTATCTCCTCTCCTGATTTAAACCAATTTTCTTTTTCTTTCAGATCACTAAATCATAAATCCAAATAACTGAACTCACGCTCCATCTGAAACTTCATTTTGTAAGACAGACATGCTCTAGTTACATCTTTGGTAAAATGAGATTCTGCTAATAGCTCAATCAATTATCCCCTTATTTTTATCCTTCCTCTGCCAAGATTGTCAGATCTCTAAATTTTTCTTTTTGCTAAGCTTTTCATGTATTTTGTTTGTTTGTTTTTCAGATATTTTGGGCATTTTCGGATCTCCTCAACTGCACAGAAGAAGCTCAGCCCTCCTAAAAATCACGCCACAAAAATCACTGGTGCACAACTTCATTTTCCGTGTGCCCACAACATTTCCTGCAACCTCCAGGGCTGGATACTAATTTACCAGCTATGGTATTGTCAAGCTTGGGATCAAACATCTCAAAGTAGAACCATTTCTCTCTTTGTTGCATGTAAATGAACTTAGCCACAAAAAAGTCAAGCCATGCATCAAGAGATGCTTTAGCGAGTGGACTCATAGATGGCGACTAACAAATAAGCAAAAACAAGTACAAAACAGCAGAACGAATCCTTGAGACACCTGTTATGCAGTTCTTATATTTACTCTCTTTAGAAAGACTTTCACGTTTACAAACATATCTAACCAGTAGGCAAGTCAAGGCAGACACCAAAATACACTGGTAGGTGTTTTACTGTAATGTCAGGTACGGTACATGTAAGTACAATGCAACTTCCCTACAAACAAACTCTGTCTTCTTCAACTCAAACATCTAAGATGAGTTCAGGGGCCTTGGAGCTTATTATGCTAAAGCTTACTGTATGCTATGTTCCTTTAATTTATTTTGTTTGGCTAATCTACAGGCCTTTAATTTAAAATATGCATTAGGAGGGACCTATCTTCTTCAGACACATACAGGCTTGGCACTAATACAGCTGCTGAGTGCTGACCTGCTGCACCTCCACGCTTGCTTCCTGTCTGATTCAGGTCAGTATTCCCAACTGTAATTTGTAACGAAAGAAGTGACCGTAACTGTACCTCTTCCTTCCCTGTTTCATACTGCTTTCATGTGTTTAGCTTATCTCTTAGGCCCACAGTGTGTTTGGCTAGCCTGACTGCCGTCACCACCAGTAGGTCTGGATAACATACAAGTGGTATATGCTTCTCTGCATCTTGTAACACCGCAGTCTAACACACCAGGCTGTAGGCCTGCAAGTTTTATCGTTTTGTCTGCCAAATTATCTCCAAAATTGTGTCTGATATCTTCCCTTCTTTTTCACAGCATACGTGCTCTTATGTCTTTCCTCTGCCAGAACTTTTCAGTCGAATCTAGAGATTTCTTTTTCCAATTTTTCTACATTTTTTTTTTCTTGCGTAGGATGCATTTCTATCACAAAAGCCAAGTGCAGATCTGGAGGCTTGATGAATGGGCCTAATATGTAGACACATAATTTGCAAGTTGGCCATCAGCTTCATTTATATACAAGGAAACTTGTAGACAGTGAAATGCTTTGGCTCCTGAAGAATCCTCCTTCAGTCCCTGGGATGAAATCTGCCCCTGCCATTCCATAATCCAATCATTTATCAACAGATTCAGATTAGCATTTTCTATTTTCTTTCCTTTATATTCCAGTCAGCTGTACAGCTCTTCCCCTGAGAAACGCCAAATTATCTCCATTTAGTTGATTTCTTTTGTTGATATCATTGCCAATACTGAAGGAAAAAAATAATAATCTGAGAACTGAATTATTAACTGAAATCCAATAATTCACATAAAGCTGAGAAAAACAACAACTTGATCTATTATTACACAGTTTAGCTATGATAAAAATAAAACAGCAGTGCTACAGAGTGGCATTCGGATACAACACAATAATTTTCCATTCCCTTTTTTTATGCTAATATCAATACAAAGCCGTCTGCTGATAGAGAAACAAATTGGTATCATTACCAGAGCAGACGAAGTCCTTTTTCTGCACCTCGGCCACAAGGAAGCCCCGCAGGCTGACCGGCGCCAGGCAGAAGGTGAACTGCCCGATGGTGCGTCGCTGCCGCAGCCAGTCGGACAGCCAGGCCAGGTGGCAGTCGCAGTGCAGGAAGTTGGAATGCAGCCGCCTACAACACAGGGAAGCGCCCCAGAGTTACCAGCGGTGTTAGAACGGAGGGCACAAAGCACAGCAAACAAGTACAAGGCTGCCTGCCTCTTCTCCGCAGTGTAACAGGGACCAGTGAAGGTTACTGGCTCCAGCTCAGCCAGGTCTCAGCTGTCTACTCTGCCATAACGTACAAAGAAACATCTGCATAAAAATTCATCTGGTTTTCCTAACTGTGTAATCATGACCATTCTGCAGAAAAGAAGATACTGGACTTTAGAGGCCTCCAAGTAATCATTTTGCCTATGACTTCATTTCAGAAGTAACTGCATGAATGAGATGGAACTGAGTGAATTTAAAGGATGCCTTTTACAAACAAGAGGACCAGGCTGAAAAAACAGATGATAGGTAATTCTTCCCTCCTCTCTCCTTTTTAAATAAACGGGGAACAGTAATTAAACAAAAACAAATTAAAGATCTTCAGAGGCTATTGATACCTTGCATGTTCCCGTGTTGCTTGTATGAATTCACCAATGCTCTTTTTACTGTGGCAATTTAAGACAAGCATTTAGATTCCAGGCAGGGCTCGTGATGAAGAAGGGCCCTCGGCAGTGCTCCCTTCCACATGCCTCATGCCTGGCAATGCACCCTTCCAGAAGCATGATCACATCGGGAAAAAATAAGTCTGCCACATTATGATGCGTTCGGAGAGTGAATTTGATATTTTTAATAGCTACCAAAGTTTAGGTCAAAACAAGGGCCCAAGATGTTAATTATTTCATCCTTTGTAATGACTCTCATATTTGCAGTATTATAGCAAAGCTGAAATGATAAAACAGATCTGTCAGAAATGGTTAGACAAAGCATTATTCACTGGTATTACAGGCATTACACACAAAAAAGACAACGCCAATTGGTGTTGCTGGATTTAGCCTTGTCCATCCAGCAGGGAAGGTGTCTGTCTGTCTGTGAGCCCTTCCTGCTAGCAGCTCTGGTGTGGGTCCCAGTCTGTATGGGGTGGGCAGCCACAGCTGGAGGGTGCAGACCTGGGACTGAGTTTGCTCTGTGGAGATGGAAAGCACCTCCTGGGAGAGCTGTGAAGCATAATCGTTTTAGAAGGATGGCTACAAGACGTTGGTTTTTTTAGAGATTATAAAGCTATTTAATCAACACTGCAGTAAGTTAGATTTCTAGTAAAATGTATTGTTATTAATCTGTCTGGAACACTTTGTGTCGATTGAAAGCAAATAAATACATTTACAAAGAAAGGAAAGCAAATAACATCTAGTCAGAAATTATCCTACGTACAGCAATGCTGCTGTAACTGCTAAAGAAAGCATTGCATTTACATGCTCAGAGTGTTGTCCCTTCCCACCATGGCAGTCAGCTATGATGGTGTGAATGACCCTCCTTCAGGAGCTGGAGTCTGGCCCATTCCCTGCATCCTGGGTATGGTAGGCAGGAGGGAATATTACATTTGCTTTTCACAAAAGGGGCATCTTCCCAAATCAGTGAATTGGCGAGGTTTGTTTTGTTTTTCCTCTCATTAAATGTGTATAATTAGTTTTTGGGTTTCCCAGTGTTAGTGGTGTGATCTGTCACCCCCTCACCATCTCCTCTGGTGAGGGCATCAGCACAGCTCCACCGTTTTGTTCATTCAGCTTTTCCACAGCCTGCTTTTGAGAGGAGCTCAGCCCATCAAGCTTAACAGGGCATACAGGAATATGTTTTTTGATAATTAATAATTAAAATATCATTAATTAATTAATAATTAATAGCCACAAGTAGTTTGATACACCGATTCTCTGCAAGCATGAAAAGCAATGAAGTGATTCAGGACAATTTCAGTTTACCCTTTAATAAAAATAATGAAAAAATAAATAAACTACACAATTCCCTCTCTCAGCAGTCAAAGTGCAGGGATAATGGGATATTTACCATTAAGCAAATAAGTATGAGGGACATGCTTTAATATAAATAAAGCTGTTTCAAGCAAAGGAAAGCAGATCAATAAAAACTAATTCCTGTCACTTCCAATCAAGGTTAAAAGATCAATGAAACTTAGCAGAAGGAAAGACAAGACAATGAAAAACGTTGCACAGGAGAGTTGATTCTCTTAAAGAATTCTTCAAGTGCTTCAAATCTTACTAGTTTTTTTTATTATTATTATTTCTTTTTCTCCTGAGAGGTCGCGTTCAAGTTGAATACGCTCTTTATTTTTCGTGCTCTGCTCTTAAATGAGCAGATTGTTTTGAGCGCCATGGCAAAAAAGCTGTTTATCCACAAAACCACCACAGCAAAGGAAGCTGTGGCACAGGCAGCCCCAAACATCCTGCTAATGGATCCCATAACATGTAAAAGAGATATAGAGGGAAAACACCATCCACACTGTGCTGGGCCTTAGCTAGAAAGGGATTGACCCTGCTTGAAGGACACCCAGACTAGGGATTCCCTATAAGATCTTCAAAAAGTATGTCTAAATGTGAAGCTTTCTGAGAAGGCAGAAAAGTGGATGATGATTTAAGGAAAGTGTAGAGCTGTAATGATCTATTTGACCTGAATTTGCATCCACAACCAAGAGATTAAACAGTGGATGTTGTTCAGCCGTTGCGCTTCAGACAGGTATTTCATTTCATGGAAACTGTTCCTTGAGGCCGTGTAGTAATGTGGGAGAAACGGGTTTCTTAGTGAAATAAAGCCCAGGAAACTAGAGAAAATGCTACAGTTTTCACTTCCCCTCCCCCCCAAAATCTTCAAATAAATATTTTTCATAGGTAAACAAAAGCTTTTTATGCCTGCTCAGATCCACATTAGCTGTTTGTAACTATCCATTTGAACACAACTTGGTTAAATCTAAACAGTATTAGCCTAAAATCTGAACAGAAGGTATTCAGAGAGTATTACATAGCTATGCAAACTTGCTTTATCAATGACTATAATTAATAAAATATTATTTGTGAGAAGTGATGATTCAGAGACAGAAAAAGATTTAAATAGGATGAAGTGGAAGAAATTAGGAAGTACTATTTGACTCCTTTGCTTGTATTACATTAATTGCTATTTTGATGACTTTTCTCTGACTCTGTTGAGACAGATGAAAAGAAATACAGAAAATTAAAGCATTTTATTGTATTTCTACCTACTTATGCTGTTTTTTTAATCCCTACAGTGTACTCCTGGAAAGGATACTGCATGTTATTTGGCAGTCTTCGGAGACTAAAACATGCCACTCAATATTGATGAAACTACCTTCACAGAACATAAGGTGAATGAATACAAATGTAAGTTTGTAAAGGTGCCCTTTTAGCCACAGACCCTAAATTAAATTTCCAGCAAATCCTTTTAGAATGGGTCAGCATTCATGTTCTATAAAATGTGACTCTCAGAATTCAATATAAAAGCTTCCCTTTATAAATCCTATTTATGACTTCCTTCCTTTTTTTTTTTTTTTTTCTTTATTTTTTTTTCTTCTTCCCTTAATTACAGCAGAGAAGGATTAGTCAGTGTAAGCCTCCAGGGAGCTATATACAAAGCCATCTCCGAAATTAAACTAAAAGGAAAATGGCAGAACACATTGAGCTCTGGTAACAGACAAGACTGATTGATCTGAAGAAGCCAAGAAAATTTTCTGGACCACCGTGGTTGAAGGAGAAAAGGCAAAAGCACAAGAACCTTAACCCTACCTTTATCTGCTTTATCCATTCTCTTCTAAAATAAAAAAAAAAATGTAGCTCTCATTTAAATACTTAATTTCTATAAAAGTAAATGTAGATGAGAGGCTATCCTTCACAGAGTGACATGAGTAAGAGGCATTTCCTTCAACTCAGTTAATTTTCCTCTCGTGACTTTACATATACATACATGGTATCCCTGCCTCATTTTATTTTTCAGCTGCACGAAAATAATTCAGGCTAGTTATTATTACCTCTTCTTTACTTTTAAGAGTAAATGCATCTTGTTTGGTTTCAGATTTTAGAGGTCAAAACAAAGTGACTTCCTTTAAACTTTTATTCTGAAGCTGTGTGTTTCCTAAAGGAATAATTTATCTAAAGAAAATGCTATGGCTAAATTCCAGAGATGCACACAGTCTGATTTTAGAGTCTTTCTGTTTTCTTCCAGTTAATCCAGTCAGAGCTTTTCCAATGGAATGATGATCATCTGTAGAAAAACTGATTTTCTGGTCAGGCTGAGTGGGGCCACACTGCAGGTTGAGGCCTGGCCCTGGCTCTCACATGATGACAAATATTCCAAGTGCTGGCTTAGCCCATTATTATTATATTCAAAGATATTACTCACAGAGTCCTGATCTTTGGCATGTGATTGAAACTGGTAACAGGAATGCGGGTGATGTTGTTGTTGTTGAGAGTACTGTTGGGGAAAAAAAAGAAAATAAAATTGAATCACAGATTGATCAATTATTTACATCTCTGCGCCAACACGCTATTCACAGAAACAAGCTGCTTCAACTCACACAACAAATCTGCTTGGCACCAGCAGTAAGCAGTGCTGACCAGTACCTCAGACAATTTGTGACATGTCAAGAAAGATATTTTTAGAGCAAATAACAAATAACTGTATAAAAATGGATGAGGGTTACTATTTACCACATCCAAGCACTAGGGAGTACAGGAAATGAGTTTCTACCTACTCTGAAAACAGACCCAGACTTTTTAAGCTGCTACCGTGCTGGAAAATCTGGGGCTAGCTGATTGGAGACACGTCAAACTTGTGTGCCACAAAATGAACGCTTTGGACTTGAAGTGCTCTTACTCAAAATGAGAGCTGCTGCCTCGCACAGCTTGTTAATGTAGCTGGCTCACCCAGCCAGACAGCTCAAATGGACTTTCTGAAAACACACAGGCGGATGGGTACATCTCTTTGGTTTCCTTATGAAAAAAATATGTGGGAAGCAGGAAGGACTGTAATAAGGCATGCCATGACCCAGGCGTGTAAGGATTCCTGCTCCTCTATTGAAGCAGAGCTTAAAGAGAAAGAGCTTGAAGAGAAAATGATCTCAAGCTGCTGGTAGGGACCCCTTTAATGCTTCTTATGAAAAATGAACTGACTACATTATCATCAGCTGTGTGTGCTGCTCCCATTTACGTAGCTCCTAATTATATCAATGACTCTCTAGCAAATTAGAAGCTATAAAGTTGGTCAAGATGGCACAGGAAATGGAAAGCACTCCAACAAGGCATAATTGCCATGCTCGGGGCTTCAAATGTGCAAACACAGAGCCCGTTTGCCACGAGAGATGTCAGCAGGCCCCATCTCCTGGTGCGGCTGCAGCTGCCCAGATGAACGCGTGTCCCCACAGCGCGGCGGCACGCAGCAGGCCCTGCTCCACGGGAAGGGCCCGGTGCTCTGCAGCACCACTGGGGTTGGGAGCAGTGCTTTGGTGTGTCTGTGCATGAGGTGAAGGAAGTATCTGCTAAAGCACCACGCTACCTACCCTTCCCCGAACTATTCTGCTGTTCCGACAATATGCATTTACATAGGACGTTTAATCAAAAGCTCTTGAAAAGGATTTCAGAACTCAGCTAGCCTTCTTGGTCATGTGCCAAGCTAAAAACATTTCACAGTTCTGCGCAGAAATCCCTTGGCAAAACCATCATCTACAACATTAGCAGATTAAAGTTAAATTAGATTATATCAGACTACCTTCGCTATTACTTGATTACTTTGTTTGGCTAATGATGCGGGATGAATGCTTTTTGTGGACAGTCAGCCAAAACAAGCACGTACAACAGAACTTCCACGTGAACAAGGATACATTCATGTGTACAGCACACCCAACCCTCAACATATTTATTTGTGATTTGTACCAAATCCATGTTTGAAAGTTCAAATAGGACTCACAAATGGAATTTCTAATTGAACCAGTATTTTCTGCAAACATAAACATGTAATTCACCCTCTGCCTCAGCTGCCTGATACATAAAATTGAGCTATGCACTTGGCCAGAAGATTTCAGGTATGCACCCATAAACAACAGCAGTGTATAAAGTCAGCTTACAAAACTTAAGTCACACACACATAGCTGGTGTTCCAGTAGGTCACACATGGCACTACAGGATTCAGTGGAAGCCATAGGAATTCAAAGACTTTGCAGTGATTTCAGGATGCAGGCTGAACACGATGTGGCAGGGAGCTCTGTCCTGCCAAGGGCACAGAACATATCCCTGCCTCCCAGCACAATTCTTCATCTGCATATGGAAAGGTCAGTGCCTTTACTAGGTTTGAAGATTCAGAAATATTTTTAAATTTCTTAAAATATTTCTGTTTAATAGACAGAGCATTATTTTAATCACATACAGCATTTCTGCTTGCAAAATATTAGATGAAGGAGGCTTAGTCTTTGCCCCCAGCATACAAAGGGATCCCATAATTCATCAACAAATGCATAACCCTCCTTCTAAGAATCCTGTGTCCGTGCTGAATTTATATACTCCTTAAACAAAAATTTCAAGGATAAATCTAACAGATAACTATTGCACGGATGACTTATTAATATATTATTTCATTGATATTTAAATGTTAAATATAATGAAGGCAATAAAGCACCTATGATAACAGCAATTATTTCAGGACAGAAAGGCCAAGTGCTGCAAAGGGCACTAATTGACAGTGAACTGCCGGCACTGCAGCTGAGCTGCAGCTGAAGGAATGTAACGTGCTGCTGGTTGCACAGCAGGCATTGCCCCAGCACAGGGAGAAGAACTCTTTGGCTTCTGAACAGGGACATATCAGGGAGAGGAGTGCTCCAGAGGCATTTTGCAAAGCTTTCTGTTATGCACATGAAGCCTTTCCAGTAACGATTTTAATGGCATCCTGATGGGAAAGCACACACTAGAGCAGCATCTTTAACGTGAAAGGAAAAATAAATTCTGCTCCATTCATTTGCTAGCAGGTTCAAGGCCCCGCTCTCATTTCTATCTCACTAAGATTCAATTCTATCAGAAAAGATGCACAAACATCAGGAAGCTATGAAAAAAAGAAAACTACCAGAATCTCTCGAGTCCTCCAGTGTTGTTTGGGGAATCGTAGAATCATAGAATGGCCTGGGTTGAAAAGGACCTCAAAGATCAGCTAGTTTCACCCCCCCTGCTATGTGCAGGGTTGCCAACCAGCAGACCAGGCTGCCCAGAGCCACATCCAGCCTGGCCTTGAATGTCTCCAGGGATGGGGCATCCACAGCCTCCTTGGGCAACCTGTTCCAGTGCGTCACCACCCTCTGAGTGAAAAACTTCCTCCTAAACTTCCTCCAAAACTTGTATGCTGCTGGGTTCTCCCCAGCCTTGTGCCTTCCTCCTCTTCCACAGCCCAAATACTCTTATCCCTTGCACTGTCCTGTTATTTAGGAGTCCTCTCCCTGTAAACTATTTGCATCCAAAATGCTGAATCAGGAAACTGAGGTTATATAAAATATTATTTATGCCAGCAAACTTCCCACCTTGAGCCGTGATCCTTGTCAGATCATGCCAGCTAAGCAGAAGCAGACTGCAGCAGTCCTAAGGGTCCTCCAAGGACTACTTGGAAGACGCATAACGTGAGATCAGCAGCCTTTGAGGTGGTACATCCTCCAGCGATACGTACTGTCATAGTCCCACTGATTTCAATTTACAACCCCAGAGGAGCTCCTTTCCTAACTCACTTCCCTGCCAGTAGCCCAAACTGGATAGAAGCACGCACGGCACTGCGTTCTTCCGTCTGAAGAACAAAGCTGATTTATAGCCCTGACTAATCTGTTTTTTGTAAAGGAAAGAATGTTCAGTTTGCAATCCCACCATGACTTGATAACAATTACCTGTCTTCTTTCACAAACTCCTTGTTCAAATTTAACAGCATGCAGCTGCAGTTGTCTTCTGCCTTGCTCCAAATTCACATGCACCACTGTAGTTCACTGACAAAGAGTCATTAATTCTACACTAAGTGTAATTAAATCAAAATCGTCAACCCACAGAAATGTCTCTCATGTGTGGATTGCTGCTTTTGTTTGTTTTTAAGTAACACTGGTACATTGTCCCTGTTCATTGCAGGGAAGTTGGACTAGATGACCTTTAAAGGTCCCTTCCAACTCTAGGGATTCTATGGTTCTATGATGAGTTTTTACTTCTCTGTCCACACTCTTAAATAGGAATACAGGTGTTCTAAATGAGAGAAAAAAAAGATAGTTTGGGGAGGAAAAAAAAAAGAAAGAAAAAGAAAGGATTTAAATTTTGAATCCCACTAATTATACAAGTATCTTATTTAAACTCCTCAGGAACTGTAAGCATCCCTTAGAGTAATTCAGAGAGAAATCCCCGGCTGTCAGACCAACAGTTACACATGCTCTGTTCTTTAAATTACAGAGTACACAGAGATTTTGTTTCTCTTACTTGAAATTCAATTAGTGATATAATTAAGAGCATATAATGAATATCAGAATGACTGCTGACTTATTCATCTGGAATAATAATACTTTCATTACAGTACATCTCCCACTCTGTTCCAGTTAAATACTAGAGAAGCATCTTCTGGCAATGATGTCAGAAAAATGTTAAATAACATAACAGAATTATCTGAAATGTTAACTATTTCATTTCTTCAGTTAGTACTTCAGTAAGCAGAATGCACATTAACATTCTCCAGTCACATTTCAAGTGGAAAACATGTAGAAGAGTTGGTTTCTTTTCTCAAGCACATAACACTGATGACAGTAACAATACCTGATGCATCGATGCATCTCAGCCTAAAAAAAGTTACGTTGTCCTATTTTGTCATTGACAAAAGGTAAAAATTGTTATACAAATATCAGTTTCCCTAAGCCCAAGGCATATTTGTGAGCATCAGCACAACACCTACAGCGATGCTTCCTGTTTGCTGTCTGAACTGAATTCAAATTAAAGGGATGGGGAAAACCTGTCATATTAGGGCAGAACTGAAGACATCCTGTGGTTTTTGGCTCCAACAGAGACTGATTTGCTCTCATATTCCATTTCGGCAGCTGATTAGCACAAGCAGCTAATCAAATTGAGAAATTATATGGTAGATTAAATTTCTGATTAACACTTTTGTCCACGCCTTAACAAGCATCTTCCACAGTTACCAGAGGTCGCTGTGCTGGCCATTCAGGTTTTTGATACACACCAGGATTCTGCTGGGTCACAGTTTGCAGCATTTCCAAAATTCTCAGCCAGCAAGAAATAATCAGGCTCACAGACGCTCATACCCAGCAGAGAAAGAAAATCTAAAGTTAATCAAACCAATATGCATACAATCACATCTAGCACTGTGCTATACACTGCCAAGCAATGTGATAGGTAAAAGGAAAAAGATCTGAGAAGGAGCCAGATTGTTTATTGTGGTTTTGTTTTCCAACTTCTACCCTCAGGAGACAGAGATTCCTTACAGGTTTCTAAAACCCATCATTTGATAGCAGGAATCCTGCAAACAACAACCCTCGTTTGGCAGAGCACTCTTTGGCATATCTGTGGGCTTTGTGCTAAGCAAACAACAACGCGCTGCAGAAAGAATAAGGTGCTGAGCTACCTCGCTGTGAGATAAACCCTTATTGTGAAAGTGAGCCCGTGAGATGTGGGCTGTGAGCCTGGAGCAGACAAGCAAGGCAGGCAGGCTGGGTGGGAGCAGCCGCGTCAGGCAGTGCAGTGCTGGTAGCTAACAAGTCTAACGTTTCCTTCTGTCTCCTTCAATTACACCACGGCTTTATCACAGTGTGCTCGTTGGCTGTGTATGTAATCCGTGTGTTGTGTGTCCATAACACCATGTAATTGGGCCTAATGTAAGATTATTATCTATGTGCATGCAACGGATAGCTACAAATGGCGTATCCGCAGGCTTGTAACATTCCCAAGAGTGAATTACTGTCATACTCCACAAGTACTACTTCTCCCATAACTGCCATGGTTTACAGGCTTCCTATCCCCAGTGCAACTATACATCCAGTAAATGAGACTGGAAAATTTATTAAGATTTAACCAAGGCATCTCCAGGCATAATTAAACCTCTCATGTAAATAGTTTTCATGATAATGTCATTTCTGTTCAATAGTGGGTGAACTGATGCAAAAAAGAAAGATTGAGCAGCTCACCCCAGATTGCCAGTGGAGATGGGAAGGGAACACAGTGGTGCTGTGACAGGTTGTGACAGCAGGACACCCTCAGCAAGTCTGCAGATAACACCAAGCTGTGCGGTGCAGCTGACACACCCGAGGGACAGGATGCCATCCTGAGAACCTAGACAGGCTGAGCTGTGGGCCCAGGGAGCCTCATGAGGTTCAACAAAGCCAAGTCTGGCACCTGGGTTAAGGCAACCCCTGCTATCAGTACAAGGTGGTAAAGATAGAGCACAGCCCTGCTGAAAAGGACTTGGGGGACAGGTGGATGGCAAGCTGGACATGAGCCAGCAATGTGCCCTCACAGCCCAGAAAGCCAACTGTATCCTGGGCTGCATGAACACAGTGTGGTCAGCAGAGTGAGGGAGGGGATCTGCCCCTCTGCGCTGCACTGTGAGACCTCACCTGGAGTAGTGCGTCCAGATGTGGAGTGCTCAGTACGGGAGAAACAATGACCTGTTGGAATGCATCCAGAGGAGGGGCACAAAAATAATCCAAGGGATGGAACACCTCTCCTACAAGGACAGGCTGAGAGCTGGGGCTGTGCAGCCTGGAGAAGAGAAGGCTGCGAGGTGACCTGATAGCAGCCTGTCAGTATCTAAAGGGGCTGTATGAAGGGAAGGGACAGACCCTGTAGTGGGGTCTGCCGTGACAGAACAAGGGGAAATGGTTTCAGGCTAAAGGAGGGGAGATTTAGATTGGATATAAGGAAGAAATTTTTACAGCAGTGGTGGTGAGGCATTGCCACAGGGTGCCCAGAGAGGTGGTGGATGCCCCATACTTGGAGACACTCAAGGTCAGGCTGGACGAGACTCTGAGCACCTGATGGAATGCAGGTGTCCCCGTTCATTGCAAGAAGTTGTACTGGATGACCTTTGAAGGTCCCTTCCAACTCAAATGATTTTATGATTCTGTGATAATTTCTGAGCTTTGTGGAGGAGCAGAGTGCTGGAACAGCATGAACTGGGTGCCCCTGTTTTGGGTTGGGACACGATGACAGCTTCAGAGCCCTGACAGCCTTGAAACACCATTTAGTAGAACTAACAGCATGGGCAGCTTACCAATTCCAAAATCTGAATCTAAGCTATTTTTAGTAACAAAACTAAGACTTGATTAATGTTTGTAATTAACTCAGAGACTGTAGAGAGTAAGGAGCTATATTTTCAAAAGTTGTAAAGAGCTATTTTTCAGGTCAGGAGGAATTTGCATTAAATTAAATATTTACTACTTCTCATGGCCTCTGATGAAAAAGCAAAATGGCTTTGGCACTTGATCCCTCAGCACCAAGCATCCAGGATTTGCTCTTGCTAGGCACGAGGCAAAGCTCCACTGGATCCGTCAGTCTGCTGAGCCCTGGGCCCCTCTTTGACTCAGTCCTCTGATCTCCCCACAGTCTGTTTAAATTAAAGCCCACAACTACCGTGCGAGCATATAATGAAAGCAACTGATGCTGCACTGATTAATCCATTACTCTGAACTGTTAGAAAACATAATGATCTCACAAGGGGCCTTATTCACTGACATACAGCAGTAGAGCTCTGATCTGACACCTCAAATTAGCAGCAAAAGCAGTAACAGCTGGGATTTTGTCTCAATATTTGTACCCAACTCTAAAATGAGTTGGCACTATACAAGTGCTATTTTTAAACACAATGTTAGCCCAGGAAAATAATCTTCTAAATAGTCTCCAGGTGACATGCGAGATCCACAGAAATAAATAAAAATAACTAGTTGCCAATCTGTGGTTTCTGTTCTAGTATTAATCTTTCACCAGTGTGCTCACAAATGTTCTCATCAGAGCAACATGAGAGGCTCTAGCGTCATTAACTTGGGAAGCTGACATCAGAAACATGACTAGTTTGAGGACACTGAGAAAAGAAAATGTTCTTTTTGGAAATGCATGAAAAAAATAAAATAAATGAGCTCTGCATGGAAGTACAGACAGAACTGCCAGCAACATTTATTGCTACAGTTCTGTGACTCTTCCCATTCTACGGCTGATTTTCCTGTACGTGTAACTTTCAGATTTTAGCTATTTAAGCTTATTAAAAAGGCCAGATGTTTGTGGCACATTGATTTTCTTTTTTTTTTCCCCTTGAAGGAGCAACATTACTTTTAAAAACATCAGACTTAGGGCAAACTGAGTTTTAGAAAAAAACTTTTTTTTTTTACAAAATGCTCTGTTATATCCTCAAGCACTGAACTTCCATCTGCCCTGCAATGATTTAGCATTTAGTCACCCTGCAAGAAGTCATCCATGTTCATCTACAGCAATAGCATTAGGCCACGTTAACTGAACTGTACTGTCAGTGCTTTAGCTCTCCCTGGAGACAAGGCCATGGCCTGGCTAGAGCCTTTGGGCTGGTGATGCCGGGAGTCAGGGCTGAGAGCAGAGAAAAATAAGGGCTGCAGCTGAACAACTGGTTGGGCAAACAGCCTGTGTAAGGAAGCTGGGACTGGGAGTCAGTGTAAATGGATAAAAGAGAAAAGAAGCAAATCATATGTGTCTGTACAATCCAAGATTGCATTGTCACATGTACAGAAGTGGGAGCAAAACAGAATGTTCCTGTGACAATGTCTGGTGACTGATGCTGGAACTTTCTCGTGTCTTAAATCCTGCATTTTTGTTTTATGTGCACACACATATCATTAAACTTGCATTTACTTACACCAACATGCAAATAAATAAAGTATGCTAAAACAAGATGAAGTAGACCATAGAATAATAGAATAGAATAAAGTAAAATAAGCTGAGATAAACCAAGATAAGGTAAATTAAAATATAAGAAAGGTTACACATACAATGAGGAGAGACAGTTCATTTGGCTGTGGACTTGGCTAGATGTCAAGACAAGAACTGTCACTCACATGGTCTTACAAGAGACATCTTCTCACTTCCCCTTAATGAGGTTTCTGTTTCTATGAAGAGAAGGACATATCCATTTTTCCACATAATCAAATCACCTCTATTAGTTGTACAAAATGCAGGTACCGCTTGCATCCCGATTCCTTCTAATTCCCATTCTCAGTGAGGGTTGAAAAAGCTTTTCACAGTCATTTCAATCAGCTTTTCAATCTTTTGCAACACCTTTGAATTATACGAGGAAATACAGATTCAATACAGCCTGAATGGATTTTTTTCTTGTAAAAATATCAAAACAAGCAAAGACAAAAGAACACGAGCTGAAACTACTCAGCCACTGTTTTATTTTAAATCGAGCATTCTCCAATGGGCTATTTTTCTAGAGTAAAAAATGACACGAAATACTGCCTTTACTTATTTTTGAATCAGAAAATTTTCTCAAGTGCTTGCCCAAAGCCTACACATTTTTCAATGCATCGTATTGGGAATGATGACAGTCGCTCTAAGCCACAGCTACCTCTACAATTTTCAGTGAATAAATGCTCTACAACATCAGGGTGGTTTTGATTTACACAACTGATACACGGGAAACCAGTCCAAATATCACAATATGCAGATACAGCCTGGATATGGCTCTGGGCAGCCTGGTCTGGTGGTTGGCAACCTGCCCATGGCGGGTTGAATGTAGGTGTTCTTTGAGGTCCTTTTCAACCCAGGCCATTCTATGATTCTATGATCAACGACCACTGAACGAGTGCTGATTTTAGCAGGTTCTGAATCTAGTTCTTGCAGTCCAATTAGTCTGCTAGACACAGATTTTCACCAGAGCTACAGGGATCAAACATATAACTGCATTCAATATCAAATCAATTTTAGCACCTAGAATTTGTAGATTCATTTGAAAATCCATTGCTTGACGAATTAGTATAATTAAAATAATAACAGAAACATATACCTGTAATAGAAATTAGTGTATAAATGGATACTTTTTTTAGGCTATACAGAGATCTCTTATTAAATACGGATCTTAGTATTGCACAACTGCATGCTTGTCAGATACTGCATTTTATAGGTTCTCTGTCAAAATCAATGGAAACTGGATTGGTTCTTCACGCATATAGAAGTTTGCAAGCCTACTGGTGCATATTTATGGAAATGATGAAAAAAAATCAAGACAGAGTTTAATGCATCTGCACTTTGGCAAAATAAAACACATTTCTAGCTTCCTCCTGGATCAGCTCCTCCTGGTTAGTCCTTTCGGATGCTAAAGCAGCTTTATACACATAGACTAATTCAAACTAACACTATCCAACTCTACAATTTGAAAGAAGCAAGTAACTTCTGCCATTTGTTCAGGCTGAAGGCATTTGATGATGGAAATTACTATCACCAAGGTAGAAGGTTTCAGCCCTGAGTTGGCTGAGTGCTGTGGTTTCCTTACAGGACCTCCACTGAAAGAAACTCTTACAAAATGGATCAAATTTAGATCAGAAAAAAACAGTATCATTCCTGTATTTTAACTGAAGTGGATAAGCTTCCCTACTATAGCAAACATAACATACCCAGAAACAGAAAATACAGTTCAAGCAATGAACCTACACTGGCTGTCTACTCATATGTGTAGAAAGTGACAAAAAAAAAGGACTTGTGAATCCAGTGAAAGGGGCCATGTGACAACATCCTATCTGTGGGATTCCCGCTGTGCCACTTGGTGAACTGCCGCAATGCGGCACTGCGGCTCCCTGCAAGTCCCATGCTGGCCACTAGGACCGAGGGAGGGACCCTCAGTGTGCTGCATGGCAGCTGCTCAGGAGTTACACGTATAGCAGTGAGTAGAAATGGCACTGGCAGCAGTTTGGTGTCAGTGCAAAAGACTTTACAAGAGCCTCTTAGAAAGCAGACGCCTAGCATCCATGGGGCATGGGCTGCCAGAACTCTGTGTTTCTGTGGCCCTGTAGTGGCAGACTACAGGTCCTGCATGGACTTGACGCCCCTCACACCTTGCCAGAGCTGCCCCTGGTTCCTGCACCTGCCATCTCTGCCCCAGGGCCAGTAGCGCTGTGAGGGCAGCATGAGGAGACCCTTAACAGCACCAACAACATGACAGAGGGCTGCGAGGGGCTGCACAGCCCACCTCCTCCTCCAACAGCCATCAGAGGAAGGAAAAGAAGCAAATGTTTCAAAGAAGGAACTTACATCTCTGCTACCAGAATCCCCACCCCCAAATGGGAGAGAGGCAGATACACATTAGCAGAATAATTTCAGATGCTAACAGTACGCAATGCCCCTATCTGCAACTCATACATGGTGAAAGTTAGGATTAATATATAGTCTAATATAAATCCTGGTGAATGAAATAGGGAATGTGTGATATACACATTCTGTAGACTCAGACCAGCATGCATGAACAACTGTTCACCAAAAATTACCTTTTATAGAGAAAAGAAAGGTTTTGAAAGAACAAAGCCAACACGTAGTTCCTAGACAAGGGCAGTTACACATCTCTTGCTGAAGCTGGAAAGGGATCTGCTTTCCATCAGGAATTAAACATCAAGTTTTTCTTTTAATAAAACATTAGACAGCATTTCCGTGGGTTGCACAAGAGAACATCAATATGTTTAAAAACATCTACCTTTCAAAGTTTTAAACTTCTCCCAAACACCACCTGCCCATGAGGAGCAACAGTACCTGCTTATATTCATGCACGCTTATATTCATACACAATCAAGGTAAGAAACCATAACAATTTGAATATCAAATACTCACAGTGTTACAATGGCGTTCAGTCCATTGAGTGAAAAAGTGCAAAATAAAACAGACACGAAGAAAATTCAAAGCGCTCGTGGTCTGTTCGGGAACATTCTACAAGCGCATTCTACAGCAGCTAAATAAAAGGAGTCAACTGCTCCCCATATATGAGTGTTTCCCTGGAATATCTGTACCCATACCAAATAAAAGACCATTGCGGATGGTCTGCCCTAACTATTTCAGCCTAAGTATCAGCTGAGGCTCCTCGCCGGGTTTCTGACGCCCTAGCTGCGGATGGGGAGACCCAAGCCTTTTAAGACATGGCTGGAATTGCCCAAGGAGCCAGTCAGCAGCCGGGGGGTGCTCACGGGCCCCCCCTCCCAGAGCCCGCCCAGCCGCAGCCCCTCGCAGCAGCAGGCTGCGGGCGGCCTTCAGGCGCGGGGCTGCTGCAATGCGGCAGTTCCGCCATCACGGGAGCAAGTCCAAGGCTGGAAGCCACGAGCGAGAGCTGCCTCCCCACCCTCCTTTCTCCCTGCACCACCAACACAGCACTTTGGTGACACACACTATCTGCGATCGTGGTGGCAAAAGACGCAACAGCAAACCTGAATGACCAATTTGGTGATCAAAGACCTTGTTCGGTGTACGCTCCTGTATCTCTTCCTCATGGCCACCAACCTATCCTCCACAGCTGGCTGCTGCCTGCCATTCAAACCACTGACAGCCCGCACCGGCCACCACCGTGAAACGATGTGTGCCATTTTTAAAAGGCACTAGTGTTCCTTATTTCCCTCTGTGGCTTTATGGGGTCACCTCACTTGACCCTTTCAAGTGACCACACTCATTTCTGAGGTGTCTCCGAACTACTCGAAAGCAACATGCTACGTTACAACAAAAGATTCCTGGGCACCCTTACAGTGTTCAAAAACATCTTGCTACTAAGGCACTGCAGATGGCCTCAGCGTGGCCAGCATCACGCCTATGTACTGAAACATCCCCAGATCGCCCACCCCAAAACAGAAACCCAACAAATGCAATGTGACTTCAGAAGCATCAAACCACTTAGCGTAAAATTGCTTCATTTATGATAACACAAATAACATAGAAATTGGGATTATTTGACTCCAAATTACTTTAAAATCATTTCACACTTTTATTCTTTATGCAGCTCTTACATTTTCCTGTTTGTTAAACACAACTGGATATGATACACAAAAAAAGTCTAAATTATATAGACCTTTCAAGTTTTGAAAATTATTTTCCATGTATATAACCACAATAACCAAGTCTAATTAAAACATATATGTTCTTTTCAGCCTGTGCATGTTGCACATTCACAATATGTAACTGTATTTTATGCATAACCTTATGAATGGCAAGAAAAAAACGCACTATTTGGTTTTAGGACAGAAGAAGTTTCTATGTATGTACTTTTTAGACGCTAACATAATTATCTATCTTATTTCCAAGCCAGACATCTACATATCATTGTTTTAAATTCCAGTTTACTACAGATACAATATTACTGTCCAAACTAAAAATGCTGGAAAATGCTAATAATAAGTAACACATACTACTTTGGTCGCAGCAACTGCATTTCAAGGTTACACATCAGACAACTTGGCATAATAACAATTCGGTACACAGAACTCTCATCAAAACTGCGCTCTCCATTTCCAGAGAAACCAGGTTTTTGAGCCTCTCCTGTATAAAGACTGATAGAGTCAGAGCCTCTCTTTGTTCTACCAGCACAAGAGGCAAATGTAGCCTCTGAAACAAGCAAACCATTCATTCCCCTATAGATCATAAACCACACCTTTAACTGCATACAGAACAAAAGAAGACCATCTTTGTATGTTATGAATTTTTTTTTTAATTTTTATTTTGTTGACTGATCCCAGATCAGCAGCAGTTCCTTCATTCACCACCAGCTTTGGGCTCAGTGTCTTGGAAGGGCTGGGGACACCCTGGTACCTTTGGTGTTGGTGTGCCAAAGGCTGTGCCACACGGACATTCAGTTTCCTCTCCCCACCAAAATGCCTTATTAATACCAGCAGGACCCAGCTACCATAGTGCGGTCATTCAGCTTCTTTGGGGAGCCATACAAAGAACGAATTGCAAGTTATGGCATAAAGTGCCTAGTCATCTCTCTGGAACATGTTACTTCCCCTCATAACTCCATTATCAGCTCAATTCTATCTGCAAGAAGCTTTGTTCCCATCACAGTCTTCTGCTCAGCTTCTGGATGAGGTGTTCGGCTGCATATCTGCATTAAATACACAGTTGAGTGTCTTCGGGATTAAGTCGTTCACATTCATTTGACTTTCAGCAGTCAAAATGCTTGTTCTACATCTTTTATATTACTGACAAAGGAACTGTATTAGTCAAAGGGGAGGCAGGGCAGGTCACAAAATGAGCAGAGCATGCAAATGAATCAATTAATACCATGGAGGAAAGGTTTGCCAGAAATCCCTGTGTCTCCTGGAGTTTTGACTTTGGCGTCTCTCAGATCAGTGACTGCAGCACCAATAAAGGACTTACACAAGGCAAGCCGTAAACCTGGGCTTTCTCAAAAAGCATACTGGTCAGTGATTCATGAATCTAATAATTCTAACCTGGCACTGCTCTTATCTTGGTAAGTTCTGCAGCCTGCAGGGCTCCAGGCTATTCTCAAGGAAAAAAAACAAAAAACAACTCCAACCTAATGGGAGCAGGAAGGGACAATGAGCACAGCGTTCGAATACCACATATGCTCCAGGAGGGAAACATCACTTTTCTAAATATGTAATATAATATAGCATCCACACTGAGGTCTGATAGAAATGTTCATCAATTTGCTGGGGCATGCCCAGCACATACTGCAGGATTAGCAAAATCATAGATCAATGAATTTATGCAAATATATTCCCCCCATAAAGAGAGAGTTACATTACATCTGTAACAGGCATCAGTGATTTTCAGAGGCCCTTGATTGCCCGCTCTTATTTTATCTCAGCTGGTCTTTGATATAAAGCCTGTCACCATGGTGCCATCTGGATAGTGTTCTGTTCACTATGCTGTACTTCCAACCTCACATTTTGTAATATGCTGTAGAACAGAGGTTATCTCAGATTTCATTTCCATATCTTGAGCAATGATGCCAGATCTCCCACTGAAATAGATCAGCAAATAAAAACATTTCTTATCCAGCAAATGTGTAAGCACACCATCTTTCCTCATCTATCCATGTTAACTATTTATCTCATTTCTTCAGAGTCCGTTGGGTGCAGTACTTTCTAAAAGTTCTCCAGAAAAAGGCCTTTCTGTAGCTAATCTTATCTTCAACTTATTTATGTAACAGAAAACTGAAAATAACAGCTAAGCACATCAGGAACCTTTCTCATTCCTATAAAGATCTACAACGACACAGGAGCCAGGAAGAATGGGAAGGGTACAGAACACTGGACAGTTGAATGAAGAATGGAGTAAAGAAAACTGGAAATTATCCTTTGTCCACTGATACCTCTGTACTCTGGGTGAACCCCTTCTCGATTGCCAAAGTGATTTTTATTCTTCCTTTGACATAATGTGACCTCCTGTGGTATAACCTGCACACAGGAAACTGGGGATACTCTTAGAAAATCCAAGCTCCGTTCTGTGTTTCAGGGATTTCTTCTGCTGGGCAGACAATTCAATTACTCACATGTAGCCAGCAATTATTTCAGTTTGGTTTTTATCACACACATTATGTGTACATGCTGACTGATGAAATAAGTAAAGATTTTTAATTTATTAATTTACATACGTTTAAGGTAGCATATATCCTTACGTTAAAAAAAAAAAAAAAAAAAAAAAAAAAGACCAATAATTCCAATAATTAAAATTTTACTCTACTCAGCTACGAATGAATAAAACAGCTATGCACAACATTTCATTTAGATTCCTATTTTCATTATTATATTTAGGTATTTCAGTATCAGCTATAGGAACACCCTTTACAGAGTTCAGATTTGATCCTGATTGCTGCTACAAATCATAATTTCCAGCAAAACAGAAGGAAATCACATTTGTGTGGCATTTTCAGGCTTTCATTAAGCAATGACATCTCATATATTTAGAATTATGTCATGACTTTAGCTCCTTGACTCTCCATGTTGGGAAAGCAAATAAAGATCTTCTACCTAGTTAAGACATGCCCAGAATAGCATTTTGAGAATAAGGAAAACTGATCATATAACAGAGTTCGGCACACGGAAGACAACGATAGGAAACAAATCCTGTCTGTAACACAAAATAACGATTCGTTTTTATAAAAGTTCTGGAAAGCTTGCTAGGACAAAAAGCACTGTGTATTATAAGCGTACACATCTATGGCGATTTTATCTGACATTTCAATGATGACGAAAGTTTTTACGAAACACAATCCTTTATAACAGGAATGCGTGGGAGAGACAATAAAAGCATGACCGAGCACTGCAAGGTGCTCGCTAGGAATGGAGTGTTATACGGATCACACGCGGCCCACGCAGCGCGGCTTGAGGGGAAAGGATGCGCTCAAGTGCTGATAAAGCAACTGGAATTTCTAAGACTTTGATTGTCTTTGTTTTAAGATCTCAGAGATGGAAGGCGAGGTGCTTTCATTACAACTATTTATTTATTTATTTATTTTTAAGCTCAAATATTTAGGGCTCGCTTGGAATTTAAGGCGCGGTTTCAAACTGTTGCTGACATTTGGATGACTGCGTCCGAACTTCTTCAGTTTTACCTGTAAGTGAATCATCACAATTGTTCCCACTAAAATGCCCAGAGTTGACTGATGGATTCCTACAAGCATGGTTTGTTGCGATGGACTCTTAAAGGCTGAGTCAATGCTCATTCACTTCAAAAAGCAAGTGAAATTTTGGGAAGGTGATTTTTCAGGCTATGGAATATATAAAAGACCCAAAACACTGTGACTGACAACAAGTAAAACTCCAAGTTCCTCTGTACTAGCTCTGTCCAGCAAGAACTTATTTGTCTTCTTTAATAAAACTGTGTCAGCAATCCTCTTCAGATTAGCTCTTGCTCTGGTAATATTTTTTGGTTTGAGATTTTTTTTCGCTGAAGAACTGCAAAGAACAAAGCATGTTCAGACTCGAGTCCCTTTTAGCAGTCATCATAAAGCAGGAAAAACAACAGCTTTTACAGTACAAATCCAGGAAAACACTCCAGGTAAATTGTCAACAATGACTCATAATTCCTTCTATCCTGCTCACACAGCACTACTACTGTGTCACCACACTGTTTTCAAGCCATTCCAATGAGGACAAACAACAAGAAATAAATTAAAAGTTGGTGGTTTTTGTTTTTTGTTGTTTGTTTTTTTGCTAAATTGAGTTCTGTATCTTACTGAGAAATGGATCCTAATAACCACGTATGGTTTAGCACTTCCAGCCTAATGACGATAGCATGGCCATTTGCTCAGTCTTAATGGCTTATCCAGTTTGACTGGGCTTTCTGAACCACCCTGAAATTACTTCCTTTTATCCACAAATCCAATAGGACTGAAGGGGAAGTTCTGAGTTCTGGAAGAGTTTTATGCATGGTAATGTTGAACATTTGGATATGAAGCTATAGAGTAACAAATTTCTAATCTACAAAGGATATATCTCACTGCCACATCCCATAAGGAATATTGGGCAATTATTCTGAAGTTTAAAAAAAAATGATCTTAACTTGCTTACAGCTACACTAACAAACAATTCTCAACAACGCTGTTATTGCAGATATTGCCACAGGACGCAACTAAAAACTGAACACAGCAGAAAGTCTTCTTCTAAAACCAATACTTTAGTTTGTGAAAGCTTCACACCAGTTTTCTTCAACTTTTCTGCTGGCTATTACGTTAATTAATAACTCATGTCCCTCCTTCTACATGCTGTTGCTGTTTGTTGGCTGCACACACCTTCTTTTCTGTGTGAACGTGAGAACAAACCCAGTGAAGTATGTTTAACCCTATTACAAAAAGGGGGGAAAGGAGGGATGTCAACAGGAGAAATCCCTACTTGTCAACAGATTGGAAACAAAAGCTTTGTGGGGAGCTATACAGAAGATCTGATGCAAAAAGGAATAAAACCAGCCCCTATCCACAACCAGGAAGAAATGTTCAAGTCAGCATGTTGGTTGAGTGCCATTTCTCAGACATCATCTTCACCTTGCTGCAGAGGCAAAGAAAACCAGCAGAAAGCACAAAGCATTTTATTGCAGCATTTTCACAGCTTTTTAATCCCCAACTGACAGTCACCAATAACACTTAGCATGTGTGTTACGCTCTACATAGGTCAGACCCCAGGATCAGAGGCAGCTTTAGGGACCTCTGAAACACTGAAGCTCACAGAGATGTGAACAGAAGAGTGCTAGCGTGGGGTGCCAGGCCGTACCTGGCCCTGACCCAGCGTTCAGGTGAAGTCAGCAGCCCAGTGCCCTGTTTAAAGTACTGAGATTAGTCATGAATTTCTGAATCTCTGCCTCAGAACTATTTGTTGGTATAGGAACTTAGAAGACAGGAAAAAATACAATGGAAGCTGTAAGTGAGGACCGCCTGCTTGAGAAGTGGAAATAAATAAAATGGACCGCAGAGCGCTCTCTATTTTAAAGGAAAAATGCAATTTCCTTCTGTTGCTACATTTACCAAATCACTAAGATCCTTACAGTCACGTTTTCTGAGGATTTTAAGTTGAATGAGAAGTTTGAGCTGGAAACCGAAGTGCTTTTAAAGGCGTTAATGTATTTTCTGGGTAACACCATGCATTTTAGCTCTTCCCCAGGTAATCTACAGAGCTGCAGAATTCTGCAGACAGGCAGGAATGCAGAGAAAAGGCGCAGAAATGTGTTTGATATCATAAAGGTCACATGATTTCATGAAGATAAAGAAGTAAATAATTGGGTGCCCTCGCAAACTGCTCACAGATAACTTTTCTTTTTTTTTTTTTTTGCCAGAATGATATTTTCTACGTATTGCATTATGAGTCAAAATATTTTCCATAAAATACAGTGGCAGGCTCTTCTCTGAAATGTTATCTTGATGTCTTTTGGTTTCGCTTGACGATATTCTTTGATGGCTCAAATTGCTCTAATTTTTTAGCATTTATGTCTGTTTTACAACTGAAGATGTGATATCCTCTAGTGCATTAGGCAAATGTCTTTTGCTAGAGATTTAAATGCCTTGGGAAAAAAAAGACAACACTTCAAATTAAGTTTGAAGCATTCTACTCAAATTTTGTGACTGAGAAAAATAACTAGATACTATCAATCTATTTTCTCATCTTATTTAGAATGAGATTGATTTTTCCTGTAGCAGTATGTGCGTGCTGAAAATTAAAGATGCATTCAAGATCTGACGATGATGTATCTCATACAGTAGAAAGAAAGCCTTCTCCCACCCACAAGTATATGGTATAGAAGTAGCCAACTGCAAACAGAGGAGTAAATAAACTAACTTGGCATCACAGGGAGAAGGAGTGTGTTCCCAGCAACTATTTCAGAGCCTACAGAACTTGGTGTAGTACGAATAAAGGTTCCAAGTACCGCCCAGCCTGTTGTAGTAGAGTTCTAGCACAGGCTGCTGTCAGTGGAGGACTGATTCACCCTTTGTGGATATGGAAAAGCAGTCCATCACAACAAACAAACAAACAAACGAGCAGATCTTTTTTCTTCCTTTCATTCTGTGACACAGGCAGATAAAACTTTATTCACTGCTTTTAAGTCACTGCTTTTCCTTAAAAAGGGTTGCTTATATAGAATTTGAACGATACTCCTCAGGTCCTCCTGTTATCTTGATATGAGCAGCACACAGTCTCTGACTGATAAAGGTGTCCCAGCCTAGGAGAGCAGGACCTGCAGTACCGCAGGTACTGGGGTTGTTATGGCAGACAGGCACGGACACGGCTCCCCAGTACAGCAGCAACTGAACCCACACCTGCTGGCACTGAAGGCAGAAATCATCCTTTGAGCCTCTGTCCATGGTGGCCAGAGCCCATGGGGCAGAATTCCCTTTATTATCCCACAAACATTTGAAAGAGCTTTGGTGCACTGCACAGTGCCATCGCTATGGCCTTAGTGCTGCTGGTACACGGCAGCCACAGGCACTGTGCCGGTCCTGGTGCCTGTAGGTGCCAGGTCTGTGCGAGGCACACCTTAAACCCCCTGCTATCTCGTACCACTTAAGGGCAGCAGTCTGAGCAGCCTTCCCCACAGCATTTAGCACAGGCCATTCAGCTCTGGGGCAGCAGCAGCATCACTCTGATGGAACGGTCTGACCCGAGGAGCACTCCCGTCCCCCTGCCCCAGCTCCCATCCCTTCTGCCTCAGGACTGGGCGCTCTCTGGCATTAACACTTTCAGCTTTGCAGTATTAACTTTCAGAAAAGCCTTTATCCGTTCCTCTGCTCAAACTGTATTGCAGAAGAGGTCTTTATGTGAACAAGTACCTGTTAACAACGAGCAAGTTACCTGCTCGGTGCAGAGCTCTGTAACGCAGGGTTTCACATGACAACAGCGCTATAAATCTCATGCTTTTTCTCTGACAGAGGCGGATTTCACTGTCA
>JAOWBP010004313.1:3373971-3412818 GCA_028571105.1 Tragopan temminckii | reverse complement strand
AGCGATGCCGCTCCGCTCCCCGCGCTGCGGCCGCTCCAGCCCGCTCCCCCAGCACTGCAGCGCTGACAGCCCCCCCTCCCCCGGCGCCCCGCACAGCCCCAACTCACAGGATCTCCAAGTCGCGCAGGGCGCGGAAAGCTCCATCCTCGATGCAGCTGATCTGGTTGTTGTCCAGCTGCCTGCGGAGAGGAAGGGAGAGGGTGAGGGAGGGCAGAGCTGCCCGGAGCGGGGCCGGGTGTCCCCGAGGCGGTGCGGGGCTCTGTGGCTGTGCCAGCGCTGCACGCTGCGCCGGAGCCTGGCAGGTCTCAGTAAATATTAATTGCGCCTTTTTTTTTTTTTTTTTTTTTTTTTTTAAAGGCAGAAGGGAGTAATTTCATTACATTAGGGCATCCAATCCATTATGAGCTTTTACCGTCATGTCAGTGAAACAATTTCATTAAGCTAAAGGCCTGTAAATCATTGGAGGTCACCGGGCTGCCCTCCGTGACCTCCCACAATGCCTTTTCTTCTTTTACTGGAAGTTGGAGTCCTCTGTCCTGACAGTACTAAATCTCTCAGCTTTATCTGCCCGAGAGCTGTGAGAGCGAACAGGGAATACACCAGTTCCAAATTAGACTCAACTAATCTAATTTTATAGTCTTTTTATTATTCTAAGCACCAAATGTCTGTGGTGGTTCGATGCCTCCGCGCATTGTTACCGGTCCCATCTGGTAGCCCATTCTATTGAAAGATGTCTGAGCGAATGCAAAGCCTGCCTAACTGCATCAGGGAGCGCGGCCGCGACACGGAGCATCCGCGCACGGACACCCACAGCACCGCGCTGCTTCCTCATGTCTCATTTAATATCTGGAGTGTGGCCTTCTCCCATTTGTTTCCCTGCACGTGCACATGCGTTACAATAGGTGGGGATGCAGCGGTACAGGTACACCTGCCTCTTGTTAGAAAATTACAGTCGTAAGTGGTAATCTAAAATTTAGCAATTGCATTTTCAGACATCTGATCTCTTGAATGTTACACCTACATACACCTGTGTACCTACTCACGTGGAAGCACAATGCCTGCATCTCAGACAAACACCGGAGCAAACTCCTGACTCTGTTTGCTCCACTGACACTGAGTGGCCCAGGTACGTGTTTGCGTCTGCAGACCAAAGGGAAGTTGCCCTTGGTCTGGTCCCAATTGGGATTTTTATGATTTAAGTGCATGAAGTATCATACAAGGTCTGCTAAAAAGCATAGCAAGCATAAAAGCAGCTAAGGTTTCTCATCGCTCTCATATCTTTGGAGAACATGCTGAATTTGGCAAAACTTCCAGCAGCATCTCCTATACCGACATTCACCAGGACGTAAAATCATCCAGAGGGATTCTGTAGCATGACAGTTCATGCATATTTTAAATATATATTTATGTAACTATATACATACTTATTTATTTATGTTCTCTCTGCCTCTCCCACCACCCCACCAAGGTGACAACAGCTATGTGCATCCGACTGCTGAGACAACCAAGTGGCTGCCGAGTGACTTCTTCTGAGATCGCTGTTTAATTGAGTGGGTCGTTAGCATTTTTTTGCTCAGATGGAAAGAATGGTGGATTTCAGGAGGAATAAACTTAGGATGAGTTAAATATAACTCTGGTTGCATGACTAAGTACTTTACACTTCAGTTGGCTTTATTAAGCATACTTTATTAAGCATAAAGCCGGCACATACTAGCAAGATGAAGAGAAAGCAGGAGCAATTTGAGAACCACCTCTCTTTTTCCTTCTACAAGAAGTATTATATATTGCCTATTTTTATTTGAGTTACGCTATAATATTGATTTTTCTGCCAGATACACTAAAACAAGCAAATAAACCCAGCATGCTACTCACAGGGCCTTCTATTAAAAAGCTTCGTATGCTGTGCATTGCTTTCCTAAAAAATGCTCCTCTCATATATTGATTTTTGTTGAAAAAGCACAATAACCTTAATCATGTCTCTATAGGTCCAGTCACGCTAATGCTAACAATGAAGTTTAGCCTATTTAAATAATCCACAGGACTACTGTAAAGGAAACCTCTAGATTCAGTAGAAGACCTGAACGTAGCAGGATGCTCAGTAAATTAGGAAAATACTCATTATAGATGTCACTTGACACTCAGTACAGCCTGGTTCTTCGACTCCATAAACTAAATCTGTGTCTCTGGGAGGCACCCACATGTGTAATGCTCCCTGTGAGCAGCAGGCCTCCTGACTCCTGACACCCACTACAACCAAGCACTCAGTTCTGTGCTTAACTTTAAGCACGAGACTTTGTTCCCAGAAGGAAAGGAACTATTAGTTATCTTGAAATTAAGCATGACTGTGTTTAAGACCCTTTACCTCCTAACGCATTTCTCTGTGCATAAAAGTAGAAATTCAGTTTCTTTGCATGCACATAGCAGCCCTGTGAGAGGCTGAGCAGAGACTGCAGATTTTAGAGTTCAGAGTCTGAACAATGGCTTCCTACCAAGACAACACGTTAGTTCAAAGTTTGGGAAAAACCTCACGCACAGCCCTACAGAAAGCCAAAGCTGGGTGTTCAGCATATCCCTGTATATCCACGAAGACAAAATAAAATGCACGTGACGTGGGCCAGCAGCCACACTGCATACTCAAGCTGGGTTTGCTGTGCTCTTCAATGCGCCGAGCAGAGTGTTCAACATCCACTGAGAAGAACTACTGATATGCAGAGAATGTAGAAATTCAACTTCAGAAAAATGTAAAATTCAGCATTCAAGAACAGCTGGACATGCACTTCCTTGAGGAATGTGCACCACTCCTGTTTCCTCATCGCTGCCTTCTGCATGGGCACTCACCCCTCCCAAGCACCATATTACAGAGACTGGGTCAGCTGCTCTGGTCTCAAAGACATTGAAAAAATGGTCTCAGCCAGCAGAAGCATTTATTCAGATTTAAACGTTACTTCCATTTGTCAGAGCTCTTACTCTTGATAGAATAATTTTGTCTCTTCAGTATTTGTCATGTATGCAGTGGTGTAATGCAGTGGCCAAAAAGAGAGGCCAGGTGAAACTCGCTCAGATTTTAGTCACCGTTTTTCATTGGACAAGGTTAAGTTTTCTATCTTTGCTCACTTCCTGCCTTTTGCAGGAATCCAGCTCTCATCTCAGGCTTTATCTATAACTACCGAGTCATTCAACTACCTCTGAAGGAAACACATGTTCTCATGCTGAAAAAGTGTTACAAGAGTGTGTGCAATGAATGAAACCACAAAGACGGAGCTGTGAGAGACAGCCAGACAGCATGGCTGGCACGTTGTTAGAGCTGCAAGGCAGGGGATGAACAAGAAAACATGGCCAAACTTTATGCTTCCAAGTTTTTGCTGGGTTAGATGGATCTCCAACTTTTCTCTGGGTGAAAGCACGTGTTTGGGTGCCAGTGCCGAACCTCTCACACACGAAGCCCAGTGCTGGGATCCTGGCAGGCCAGCACACACACACACAGCTCCCCAGCCTGAGCCCAGCAGGGGCAAGTGGGCAGCAGACAGTGCAACAGCTGCAAAGAACAACGCCAGGAAACCCCAGAGAGTGGAGCAAACACATGAGGAAGGAAAACATTTAGAGGGCGTGCGGGGTTTACATGACATGTGACACAAACGCTTGTAAATAATACTGGAATGTATGAAATGGCCTAGAGAAAAAGGCTCCTTTCATCTGGTAGAGATACAATAATAATGCCATGTGTATGCAGCTTCATATCCAACCTTATCTCTGTATCTATTAAAAAATTATGATAACCACATGACTAAATTACATGCAATAAATCATTATCTATCCTTAAAATTTATATTTTATAGAGAGAGAGAAAAAAAAAAAAAGGTTTAAAGCTAAAAATGAGACATCACCTCTCCATGGAATGAAAAGTAATGCTGCACCCCAACAGATTTCTTTCACAAGAGCTCTGTGGTTTAGGTAAGATGCTGCTCTAACTGCTAAAACACTGTTCCCCTGTTCCCCTGTGTAACACTCTGGCTTAGCCATTTAGATTTGAATGTTATCTGTCATACTGAAGAGTTATATTTCAAATAGCACTTAAAAGGAATAGGGATTTACAATGCTGATATTATTTTTGCCAATTGAAACAATCCTTTAAATAGGAAGATCTAGAATTTTTGCTCCCAACAATAAAAGCATTTACTTTTCAAATGCCTTTGAGAGAGAAAAATCAAAAACAAAGATACAGTAATTTTTATTACGGTACTGAATTTAAAAAAAATAAATAAATCCAAACTGGTATAAAATATTGAAGATTTGAATTAATGCAGTAAAAACATCCCAAACTGAAATTCTCTCATCTTTTACTAACATTGAAAGTTAGTTAATACTTAAAAATCATAGAATCATAGCATCACCAAGGCTGGAAAAGACCTGTAAGATCATTCAGTCCAACCATCCACCTCTCACCAACATTTCCCACTGAAAGTCCACACAGATGCATACCTAGCGGCTGTTACTCACATAACACCAGGTAACCTAACGTGGTGTTTTTTCAGCAGTTTGCCATACTCTGATAGCTGGAAACATCCTTCAAGTACCAAACACTAAACATCTCAGCAGTGAGAGGTGAGATCAGTGTTTTGTACTTTGTTTCAGCTTGGGTTTCTTTTTGTTGGCTGGTTGGTTGTCTTCTTTCTGATGCATTGCAGTGATCAAGTGCTTGTCTCGTTTTTAATTACGTCGTGACAGTAATTTAATTAATATAATTTCTTTGTATGTTTTCTCCAGAATCTAGTTAACTTTTAAATAAAAGCCCACATTAACCAGTAGTGTGATGAATACCTTTCAGATGCTTTTGTTTATCATATTTTAGATGTTTACCATACAAAGAAGTGCTATAGACTACCTGTGCATTTCAGAAAGTTCTACTGTCACAGATGGGAGATTACGGCTGTTCTACATATCTGCTGTTCTAGATCTGAGCTTCAGCATTTCCCAGTTAGTAAAATACTGTATTGCACATTTATCCAGAAGTATCCATGTTAAACATACCGCCCTGCAAGCATACTTAAAACAGATGACTTTTCAATAGCCATTTCAGCAGAATGCAAATCCACTGCAACATACAGAATTGTGGTTGGAAGAGAATTGGATTTTGTTAATTAAGTCTCCAATGGAGCCTCAGTTTGGACAACATTTTCCCCCCAGTTTTTCCATTTCTTTTCTAATAAAAACTGCCCAGTCCATGCAAACACTGTAAAAGTTGTTCCCTAGCTATATACAGTTATACTACCTAATTGGTAGTATTCAATAAACGGTAAGAATTAGAAGGTTGCTCTATGACGTTTATTGCCCAGTATCCAAGGTATTCCTTACACGAATACCCGAGAATGCCAAAAATTGAAACAAGTGACCTGATACACGTAGGTAAAATTTCTCCCATATCAAACTAGAGGACTACTCCTTCAGCTGATAATGAAGCACTACAAATGGTAACAGATGCTACTCTGAACTAATATTGAATTTGAATTAAATTGGCATAAAGTTATTTGAAAGCCACTTCTAGTGCATTTTTCATTTATAATTTGTACTCTTCACTGAAGCACTACTAGAATAATTTTATAAAAGCTTACTTGCATTAGAAAAATAAAAGAACTGCTGCGTTAAGTTCAATGTTAAAATAATTCTCAAGTGGAGTAAATTAGTGGTGCAGAACACAGAGGACAGAGCTGCAGTGCTCTGGTTGTGCCAATAGCTCCAGCTGAAGCACTGCACAGAAACAAGCCATGTGCATGGCAGCACTGGGCACAGGAATGGCTCTGGGCGTCAGCCCTCCCACACCTGTGTTGTGGGGCTGGTCAAGGAGGAAGGAGCGGCTGATGGGAGGAAGAACTGCTTATGAATATTTGCTCTGCAGGCTGTGCAAAAGTACAAGTATTTGCTCTAAGTTAATTACATTAACTCACAATTCAAAATGTTGCTGTCCAAAACCAGTATTAGCTTAATGCAAACCAAGGTGACAAACAAAAAGGTAGAGCCCCGCCTCTTCCCACCAGGATAAGTACACACAAGCCAAGGTTTTCTTTCAATATCAGGGGCTTTAGAACAATTTTTTTCTATTAAAAAACCCCTCCCTCTGGTTGCTGATGCAACAAATGGTGCATACCCAGCACACAAATGGCTGTCTCCATAGCAATTGGGGCAGGTTCCGTGTTTCCCTAGTTACTCCTGACTGATAACCATCTGTTGTTCTGCTCTGCCACAGCCCCAAAGGGGAGAAGGGGAAGAAATGAGGAAGATAAAATGGGTGTTAGAGAATATGAAAGTTATTTACTGCAGTAAATAAGGTTTGCAGTTACTTACATCTTTTTTTATTCTTGCTTTCAGTTGACAAGTATGGAGCACCGCACACAAAGAAAAGCTGTAACTCCAAAATGTTACCAATCATTCACCTTACGAATAGCAAACCGTACAGGGAATTGTATTAGGAATATTAAAAGGAAACCACCTGATTAGAATGTTATTATGAAACTGTGGAAAATCTGGAACTAAAGCACTTAATGGAGAAAAAAAATACCTAGAGAAATTTAATTTCAATAATTAGTAGAAATTTATAATGTAAGAGCGTGGGGCAGAGGAGGTGAGGAGGTCAGCACCCCCTGACTGCTGTGCCTGGAGCAGGGTCCCTCTGCAGCTGCCTCAGCCCGCAGCATGGCCAGGAGCTTCCTCACCTCCTGGGACCATCACTGCTGAACCATGGGCCCCTCCTCCATCCGTGTGCCCAAGGGGGATGCAGGCTGCCCATATCCTTCTCGAGGATGGCAGCACCCTGGGGCAGGCCTGACTACCCTGAGGCGTGCTGAGACAGGGATTATACATGGAATCAGTGTTTGCATAGGCCCATGTGCATCATGACACTGCTATGGATCTAGTGGTGCATCACTCTGCTCGTTTGCAGGAGCACAAACAAGCCTCCACAGGCTGCTGTTACAGCACATAGATACAGCAGCACGCCACTGGCGTTGGGTTTTATTTTCTTTGAAAAAGACTCTATGCATGTTCCATATAGCAACAAATCCATGAATACCTGAGAATGCCAGAACCAAAACTTTTAAAAATGAAAGACATGGGATGCTTCAATCCTCAATATTATATCAGCTGTCAGACGGACAAAGCTGTCTGGGGCTGTTTCTCCAGCAGGCCAGAGAACTGCAGGAATTATGGAGAGCAGAGCAGCAAGGAGGGCTCTGGCTCCATGGGCTCTTCCCCATGGCACAGGGATTTACCGAGAGTTCCCAGCTGCACACTGGCTCCGTCCTGCCGGAGCGCAGGGAGGGGTGCCCGTGTAAGTGGGATGCAGCAAAGCGAGGTGTTATAACAAGGTGCTTTCTGAAAATCATGTCGAATCTGCCGTTTGCTTGTTTACACATCCTTGTTATTAATAATTTACTAAATGCAGTTTTGAGAGGAAAACTAGGGCTCTCGTGCCTTTAAGAGGCTTAGATGTTTTTAGCAAACATGAAAATTACATGATGAGATAGCGGCTGTGGCAGAGAGCAAATGCAATAGACCTCAGCAATTAGGAGAAGGTAAACTCACTCAAGGCCCAGACACCAGAAGCACCTCTTATACATGGTTAGGAAAATGACAGAGCACAAAGGAATCTTGACATTTGATCTCCAGACATCTGTCCCCTCTAATAACACATATTACATTAGATTAATTCTATCACCTGCAGTCATACAACAACTTGAGATGTCTTCTAGATCTTCAGACAAAAATCAGGAATAAATAATGTCAGAACAGGGAGATGTGAGTAAAGACATAACGGTGTCGACCTTGTTCCATGGTTGGAAAATTTGGGCAAAACAGCCAAGATTCTTGTGATTTGATAGCTTAATTTTAAATGGGAAATGAGTATAAAGACCTAGAGGATGAATATCCAAACGGGGAGCATCTTGCATTTATGAACTGTGGAATCTCAGCATAACACACCGACAAATTTGTCAATCAGATTTTTTATAACAAATCCTCCAGACTGCTTTTACAGAACATTTTGGTAAGATGATGCTGGTTGATCACAGTGCCTTCAAAGACAAAAAGTAGCCAGCTGATTCCAGAGAGGGAAGAACAAATGTGAGCATCTCAGTGCCCCATCTTGAGTTTTGGGTGTTTTGTTATTTATTGATTTATTTTATCATGATTGAACTCGGTTTCTCAACATGCAAGAAGTGCTAGAATAATAACTAACCCCATAGCCACTTGATCACAGTTTACCAACGCCACATATTTCAAGATGTTGCATCAGTTTTAAATGACTCAGGTAGGGCCTTCCAGTCCTGATCCTGCATTGCACAGGCTCCCATGCTTCCTATGGGGCTACAAAAGGCAGGCCATTTCATCTTTGTGCGGGCTTTGATTTTGGGATAAGCAGCACTTCAGGTGATGAGGGTATGGGGGTGCTCTGCTTCCATTTTTGTTTGTTTTTAAGCTTTTTATGCCTCCCTCAAACACAGTCTTTGCTCACACCGATCAGGCAACAGCAGCTCTGTCTTTGAGGCATGAAAATTATTCTAGGAAATTCTGTTGTAGGCCACTAAAAATAGTCAAAGAAAAGTAAGAGGTTTTGATTACATTAAGACAAGAAGCCACCTGGCTTCGCTGCAGCTTTCTTTTGCTCGCTGCCCACTTGTCTGGGCATTAGCAAAATCAGAGGTTTGGGATTTTACTTGCAAGTGCTCCTAAATGGCTGAGGTCCAAAGGGAGCTCCAAATTCTGACTCCTCACTCTGATTACACTTTACTCTGTGATTCTCAGGCCTGCTGAAACAGAGGAAGAAGACCCATGTGTATATGCAACTCTGCTCTTAGGTCCGTTGCTTTCTTACTGGTATAAAACAAAACCAGCAATGGGTACTATAAAAATATTTGAGATTTGTTGTGTAGCAGTTGCTTCACTGCACGCACAACTTCCTGATCCTCTGGCTTTAAGTGTCTTCCTTCCTAATTGTTAGTTCTTAGTGCTGTACTTTACAAATCAGACCTGTAGCTGACTTGCAATCAATACTAAATAAGCATATGGGAAGTTTAGGTGAAATGGCGCTAAAGGTAGGAAACACATTAGAATTTATCCTGAAGCTTCTGAGCTTTTAGGGCATTTACATCAACTTTATGCTCCCTCCTCAAGGCAATGAGTGCTCAGAGAAATTCCCACTGGAATTCATATTCAGGTCTGGTACCCTGGGGATGCTGATAAAGGTGCAAGCAAGCACTGAACTTGCTCCTTTGCTGTTGTTAGAAACTGAGCATTGTCTGCAAACACAACAATACAAAGAAGCCAGCACTCCTGAGCCAGAGACGTTCCGTCTCCAAAAAGCAGTGACAGAGGAAGAGGCTCCAGGACCTGGAGAGGCTGTGCTCTTCCTTACCCACAAGATAGCAGAGGAGTGCAGGAGGCCCTTTTGTCACGCAGACCCCAAAACATTAAGAAATTGTTTCTGTGAAGGAGGTAAGCTATGAGCAATTTAAGGATGAAGAACATTTGACTAGAGGCTGCTCTGGGCCATAATACTATGCACATTCAGCTGTGACTGCTGGACTCTGCTCTCCAAGCTCAGAAGCTCTTATTTCAGATATGTGTGTTCCTTGTCCTGTCTGCTTCACAGTGAGGTTCACAGGGGAGGAAACCTCATTTCTGTCTGCATCCAGAGCCTGACCAGGCCCACCCGACTCATTATCAGCAGTGCCAGAGTCCACTCACAAAAATGCAGTATTTATTGGGCAGTGACACATGAATCTAAAAATCTATCCATCTTTTTCCAGTACTGACCCAGGCTGAGTTTAATCATCTAATCACACATATAAAGAAGGTGTCACACAAACTGTGCCTTGATGAGGTGTGTCCTCTGCTGCTACCCATCGCTCGGCCCAAATCCACCAAATCTGGAACATTTGTGCAACACCATCCCAGCAGCACAACAAACAAAAGCCTGGTTAACAGGGCATGTACAGAACAATAAAAGTTAAGAAAAGCAACCAGTTTCTAGACAGAAAGAAAGAATGTTAAGGAAAAGTCAATCAAAAGGAAACCTGGAAAAGATGTTAAGAAAGGAAAGCAAATAAATGACCTGATATATTAAATGGGATCCAAAAATAACGTTGCTCTTACTCATCTTGGGACCCAGCAATCACATCAATTTTGAAATACTTAGCAAAGTGCTACGGAAATACACCGCAAACTGTATCATAGTTGACACAAAAAGCCATTTTGTTTTATTGTTTCCAAGCCAGCCAAATTTATGTCATCTGAGAAATGTGTATCACCCAGGGTAAGGACAACAATCCATCCTGCAGATTGATGTTTACAAGCGCTTTGGAATAAATGTTCTTATTTGAACATCCATACAAACCATAAGCATCCAGTATGGTTGGAGCACTACGTTCAATTTTTGTTAGCAGATCTTTAACTTCCACAACAATGTTTAACCAAAGCAGTGTGGCACTACTATACATCCTGCAGGAGCAGGGCACAGAGCATATGTGACAAGCCTTCCACATATTCACTAGGGAGTGTTTCTTTCCTCCTACAAGAAACCATAGGACTATTTATTTAATTCACTAAAGCAAATGGTATTCATCTATTTTTGGCATTTATGTGAGGGCTGTAGTACTGGAGTGCCTCACTCTTTAATACATTTATTCATTCTCCCTGCAGACACACAGCTGTCAGCAGCACAATGAGGTTTTATAAAATTTCAGGAACTGAGTGCACCGCTTCCAGTTTCACTTACCTACATCATTTCTAAATTGAAATGTGCTTCCTCAGCCTCAGGACATGTAAAATACCAACCCAAAGGAGAGAACGGGGTAAGTTTCTACCAGAAGTGCTGAACGTCAGTTATTGCAATGGATAATTATTGATAATGTTACTATTGTTGCATACCGAACTGATAAATATATAGGTAAAACATGTCTAACAACACTGACCTTTTACTGAATTGCATTGCTTGAAAGTAAAAATACCCTCAAAAACTCTACTGATATCATCCTGTACACTTGGTTCTTGGATGGAATGGAAAAGTAGCCAGGTAAAGAAGCCTTGCCCCTAGATTTCCTGCTGGATCCCTGTTAGCCAGGAGAAACGAACTGCTGGGCAAGGAATAGCTTAACCCTGGATCTGAAACTTCACCGTTTAGAAATCTGGTACGAAGGGACACGCACAGTTTGCAATACACCACCTGCTGCCAAAACAGGACAATAGGTCACCTCCAAAGGGCTTCGTTCCACCTTGCAGGAGGCTCTGGTAAGTGGACTTTAAAGTCAGCATTTGACTATGAATGCACGAGCAGAAATGTGAAAGTTATTCCAATCAAAACCAGTAAAATCAGCATCATGAAATAACCATCACTCACTCAAATTTTAAAAGGTGATGGTTTATCATTAGAAATATAGTCAGCACATCAAACTAATTTTTACAGCTTATATAAAAATTTCCCTAGATGTTACGGACTTCAGCATTTTTGTCTGAACATATGCTAGTCGTCGTGTGTTTCTTTTAAAGAAAAATATTTCATTTTAAAAAGTAATCACATCAACCTCCAGGTCACATTAGACATTATGATTTCTTAAAAACAAATGGCCGCATGTCTAAGCTGTTCACTCACATTTACTTGGTAGCCTCTGAATAATGATTCTACAAAGCCAACAAAACTGAAGTCATTAACAGAGACCTAAAAGTAAACTTGATCCATTCAAACTTTGAAACTTTTGTGCTGAGTGGCATGGTTTGTTTGTGTTGTTTTTTTTTCTCCTGGTTGTAATCCATAAATCTGTTCATAGCAGACAGCTGCTTCCTCTGCCAGGACTGCAGCAACAACAAGGAAGCCTTGTGCAAGACAGCTTTCACTCTTAAGTAAGATCAGACAGCAGTTTGGGATGAAATGAGCATACCATTGCCTTAACTGACCCCTTAAACTAATCTCAAACATCTAATTCGCTTTGAAATGTGAAAGCACTTACACAAAACAGAGAAGCCCAAGCTTTCTCCCTCGCAATCAAAGCAACGCATCTTCTGTAAGTAGGTAAAGAGGGTACCTGCACAACCCTGGCTCCACTGCACCTCTCCCATCCTTCTCAGTCACTCCTGAGTGCTGCTCACCCACTTGTGACAGCCTGCTGCATGCCACGCAGTAACCCCTAGTGACGCCCACCAGCTGCTGCACGAGGACTGGGAGAGTCACAGCTCCCAGCAGCCAGCAGCACAAAGCTGAGAGCTAAAAGCGAGCAGCATCCTGCCTACATACCCCACCACCAAAACTGCTTGGCCAACTGCAAGCCGTGGGTTTCAGGGAACCAACCGAAGCAACCCACATAACCTCCTTGCAGCAGCCACCTTCCAGCCGAGCCTGGCTTTAAAGGCAGGACAGAACACAGCCGATGCTGCACAGGAGCTGAGCTGAAGTATATAAATAAAATGCAAAGGAAAGCAAGGGTAAAACTTGTGTATGGGGCTACCAAGGGACCACAAAAAGTAGAAAGAACTCAACCTCTTTCTAATACTGCCTCTCACAGCTGAAGGATCCTTTTCCTACCCCACGTCACAAGAAACTGTTTTTAATATGCACAAAAAATGGCAAGGTTGGCTGCACTGAAGAGTGGACTGGATTTGGGAATGCTGCAGAAATGCCCATAGGACTGAGCACAAACCCTCTGCATGCACAGCCCTCATGCACCACGTCAGAGCTCTATGGGAGCACGTTAAGTTATCTGCTTAAATGAGAGTTAATTTATGATTTCTTTTTCTGGGGAAAAGAATCATTTTGTATTCTGGTCTGATTGTATTGTGGCTGCCTTATAAGCACCTTTTGACAGACAGGATATTGAGATGGAATTATACAGTGAAATAATCCTGATCACTGTTGAACGTCTCATGTTCGTTCCAAAGGAGGATTGAGATCCTCACTTCCTCTGGTAAAACAAAAGAAAGAAAGAACTCCAGGTGTGAAACCAATGAACAAGAGCTGTGCGCGCATTCCTCAGAGTTACTGCTCTACTGTTGGAAACCAGTTGAAAAAATAACTCCAAACAACACAGAGAACTGGAGCGGAGTTTACTTCCACATGAAGACAGAATTCTCTCATTTGTTCCTCTGACATTTATGGAACTAGCAAAGGGTAAACAAAAGCAAAATTAGATCCCACAGGCTTTTGTTAGGAAAAAACAGTAGAGGAGAATGGCATTCTGTGGCAAAAATCAGCTGTGCAAATGGGACCATCATCTCGGGGCCTTTCCCAGTGCTGCTAGGCTACTTTTTTCCATCTGATCTTAAATAAAATAATTTTTATTGCTACCTACCTCAGAGGTATTTCATTAAGGCTAATATCAGATTTAAACCTAGACAATCAACATTACATTACTTCTATTAACCTCCAAACAAGTATTTGAGTGTCTGAGGATTCCTTCTATGCTTCGTTCAGAGCTAGATCCTTATTTTACATTGGACATATTGCAGATCCCAAGCACAAACGCTTTTTTAAAAATTAAATAAAAGAAGAATCCTCCACTGGATCTCCACAATATCCATGCGTGAGCAACCTGATCTAGCGTAGGGGTCCCTGTTCACTGCAGGGCATTGGACTAGATGGCCTTTAAAGGACTCCTCCAACTCAAGCGATTCTATGACTCAGTGTGATTTACACAATCTCAGCTGCACACAACCATGTAACATCACTTGCTGTATAAACATGGTAAACATATGTTCACCCCACAAAAAAAATTAAAAGTCTGTAAAATAAAATTATAAAATTATAAAATTATTATAAAATTACAGTTGAAGTTTTGTTTTCCTCTAAAAACGTTTTCCTTTCAAGGCACAACAATCTCAGACTGGACTGAACTGCAGATGGCTTTGTTTTCCTAAGGCCCCTTTATCTCATGGATCCACCCAAGTGCACTACATGAATGGTGAAGCCATGTACCAGACTAAGCAAGAAGCATAAGCATTCCCTTCTGTGCTTCCTATGTGGCAAGAAATTGCACAGGCGCTGCTGTTTGCAGCCCAGGCCTGCTTGCACACAGGGGCTGCAGTGGGGGAAGCTGTGACAGCAGCACAGCAGCAGCCATGCTGGGGCGGGGGGAGCATCCATCTCATTCCATGGCCAAGGAGGAGTGGGGCCTCTACTTCCCTGATCAATTACTGGAATTAATTTTTGAACCTAAGTCAGAGCCTCCTGGGGAAAACAAGAATTCATCGACTAGTTTGCACCAGGTTTTCATCACTTAAAAAAAAAAAATAAATAAAAATAAATAATAATTTAAAATAACGTTTGTATTATCCAGAAAAGCGATGCGGGAGCTTTAAGAATTAAGGGAGTTTTATTCACCCTGAAAGGTACAATAAATTCGTGGGTACTTTTGCCTGTTTACAAGATGAAAAATCAAAAATTAATCCCAACGAAATGTAAAACAGCTCCAGAGCAGGGACACCTGCAGCATCTCTGTCTCAAAACCAAGCCACTGCCTCTCCCACCGACTGCAAGCAGCAGCCCGGCGCTCCTTGTCCTGCACAGGAGGGCTCCTGCAGCAGCAGCCCTGCCCTCCCTGCACCAAAACTTGTGCTGGATGGAGAGGGGAAGAAGACTCAGATTATGGCTTCACCTTCCGTCCGACTGGAAGGGTCAAGAGGAGAATGCAAACTTTATTCTGGTGGTGGATGGTATTCAGAGCCCCCATTTATTCACGGGTGCTGCCCTGCAATGCTGTTGCTGTGCTGCTTTGGCTTAGAGACGACACGCGCTGACCCCGGTGTGCCCAGCACTGCACCAGAATAATTCAACACAAAAGGTTTGCATTAAATGTAATGAAGCAGATGACAAAATCAATAAACCTGGAGTGGTGTGGCTATCATAAAAATGATGTAAATTCAGAGTTCACAGTGGTTATGAAGCTATTTAGGATTATAATTAAAACCAGCGCTTTTTTTTTTTTCAGAATAAAAGCTCCTTTGACAATCATAGATGAATGCTACAGGAAATTTTCAACAAATGCATTCAGAATTAAGAAATGGCACAAAGACAGCATAAATTACCCAAAGATAAACTGTAGGCATAGGTTAGCCTAAAAAAGTACAAAATAAGAAAATTTGATTTTCATCCTTTTTCAACTGATGTCACATCCCATTTTAATCAAGTTTTATATCAAAAGGACGGTAAGAATACCACATAGCCCGCTTTTAAATCGTGGTATTTTCTGGAGTTGATTTCTGTCAAAGAGACTTCTAGAAGAGCATTAAAACAAAAAAGGGCCAAATCTGCTATCCATTATTCTCCATCAGAAAGCAGCACTGCAGCATGGGTGCTGCGTCAAAAATTTATCTATGCTTTATTAGGATAAAGAACAACAAGCCTAGGAAACGGCGCGCAGAGCTCAGCAAAGTGTGCAAGTAGTTCCTGGAAGCATCCACAGCCACATCAGGGTTTGGTGGCTGACCCCAGCCCTGATCACAGACCTCACTCTGGCTCAGGGCTGAGCCTGAGCTCCTTACCCAGCAGCAAGGAGCCCGATCCCAGTGCCGGGCCGCGGGCACAGCTTTGCTGGTGGCTGCCACATGGAGCCCCGCTGCTGCTGAGCCACCTGCAGCTCTGCGAGACCAACTGCTGCAGGAGAAGGCAATGCAGTACACAAAACACAAAGCATTGGAATGACCAGATCAGAATCTGAAGCAGATTCTGCTCTGCTTAGATCTGTATGGTACACTTGTCTGTTTTGTGGGCAGCATTAGGATTTTACCACATGAAGAAGGGAAGGCGCAGCCTTCAGATGATGTTTAAAATACATCTCTCAAAAATAAAAAATAAGATTGCTATTTATGCTTGTCTGAAGCTGATAAGGAATAATTAAACATCTGTGCTTTGCCTAAAATTGATGTCTGTTACAGTGAAAACGCTGCACACAAAAGTTGAGTGAATCAAAATGACAAGCAGCTGTATTGGAGGTTTTCAGCTCTGATTGTCATCAAAATATTCATTTTTGAATAATATGAAATATCATTGTGTTAAATGCCATCAATTAAATGCCATTTCCTAGGCTGTGATGTACCATAGGCTTACGTACTTCTATTTTATCGGTAGAGCACACTTAGGAGCTATTTCAGCTTTTATTTATCTGGCATTTTACTAAGGGGAAAGCAACCTTTAGAGTGAGGAAATTTGTTTCTTGGGAGCGATGCTTTGGCTTTCAGGAGTTGTTGGTGACAGATCCCTCATGGCTGCTCGAGCCCACAACTATGGGCATCCACAGAACAAAGACACCTGAACTACAATGGCACAGCAGAACAGAGCCGACAGCCACCCCACCTAATGCAGGTGTTTTCATTTAAAAAACATCACTGGTGTGTTTTCCAATCTGTGAAATCAATCTCAAGTGAGGTACAAATGGTAGTTTAGCGCATTCAACAGATTTCAGATCATTCTGTGCTGGTGCGTCCACCTGGTGTTTTATTTATTAGCTAGAGACATGGGAAAAGGGATTACATAACCTAAAATGTGTTTTAAAAAATGCAAGCTTGGTCTGATCACACTACCAAACGCAACATACGTTTAAATACTTCATGAAATGGATCTGGAGTTTTCCAGTGTTGATCAGGAGTGTTGCAGAGCTTGCAGCTTATTGCTCTGCAGACATTTCTGCCATTGCACCTTCGTGCTCTTGGGACCATCTGAAATTCTTCAGGAGCAGGGAAAGCACAGCATCCCCCTGGGCAGCCCTGCTCACAGGAGCGTCCTGCAGTGTGGGACCGGCCCCTGCAGCTCAACACATGGAGAGCTGACCAAGCACTGCTGCAGAGCCTGCACAGAAATGGTCTCTCACAAGTGAAATAACTCACCAGGTCCAAGACTACTGCCGAACCAGCACCTCTTTGTACCAGCGGACAGTGCAAAAATCCCACAAAACTTCTCCCCAAGAGGCAATTCTGAAGAATGATGAGCCCTTACGATGTGAAAAGAGATGCTAGCAAACGTGCCAAGATTGTAACGACACTTGGAAAAAATAAAACTGCTTGGCCATCACTATAATCTGGTAGAAAGCACAGCTATTTAGAAGGCACTCTTCAGAAGCAGCTTTGATGCCTCTGATGTAAATGGGACAGGGCAGGCAGTACGGCAGCTTCAGCTGGGGACTGACACAGCAATGCACTTCCTCCCTCCATCTCCTGCCTGCCACAAGTCAGGCTGCACAGCATCCAGATTCCCTTCACTTTTTGTCTCCAAGTTTTACTGTAATGTAGGACAAGAGAAGTTATTTAGAAAGATCAGGGTAGGTAGATTTTAAAGGTTAGTGATTCAGAATGGAATAAGCTAGAAGAGAGGAAAGCCCTGTGTGTCAAGCTGCCCTCGGGCAGTGCAGCAAGCAGCGGTTCCCCAAGCAAAACTGTGCTAGCAGCCGGGGTCAGTGCCTGCAAAGATGGGCACAGCCCTGGGGACACAAGGCCTGCCTGAGGATGGACCTGTGCACAGGGCCGAGCAGAGATAAACATCGTGAGCACAAAGCATCCCGACTCAGGATCTCTGCTTGGTTGGTTTTGCATATCTCACCTTAAGTGCATTCTGCGTTGTGGAGCGAACATGCGTGTGCATTTCAATCAATCATATCTTTTAAACGAGATAATTGTGAAATATATGCATTTTGCATTCATTATAAGGGGTAGAACAGATGGCAAAAGCTCAATCTAATCTATTCATAAAATTAACTTACGCTGTAGGTGATGTTTCTCCATAGAAAGTGGAAAGTTGGTAACATGTTATTTTAATGTTATAATAATATTGCATCACAATGAAACTTCTAGGAAAGCGAAGGCGATGGCCGCAGCGATACCGCCTGAATTCATTACAGTCACTATCACAATGAATACCAATTACAGGAGACAGAAAGGAGGACATTGCTGGAATACATTGAGCACAGTGTGAATTCACAAATAAGGAGGACGAAAATTGTTTACAAATTATTCTGGTTGAGGTAATACGATCTTTTCACCCTCTATAGAGTACAAGGGGCCTGCCTCTGACAAGTACTTCCAAATTGCTGATGGTGCTTCAATACCTCTGAACTGTTATGCCAGCTCTGAAAACACTCAGAAATACCCACTGAGATCAAAGCAACCTGAAATTTGTTCCAAAAGAGAGTTTTATCCTTCTAAAAAAAATATTTATGTATAGATTTTAAAAATATCCTGTGCCTCCTTCACATCATCAGGCACATCATCAGGTACCAATGCCTGCTGCTCAGCCCGTTCATACACATAAGCAATCCAGCATCAATAGTTGATTCTCCTCCTGCCATTCACTGCTTTGACGGAGGTTAAGCACAGACTGCAGTAAACTCATTGCAGATTTTACACCAAACAAGTGGGAAATCTTGCCAACTTTTTATCTCCCTCCTTTAATTGTGCTTTATTGCAAACAGCAACAGTAAAACTGAGACTCTACACAGATGTCTTGAAAGCAGAAGGAATTTTGGAGGGCTCAGGACAATGGTTTCCTTTGGGAACCCAGTCCAAAGTAGGTTAAGCTTCTAGTGTCACGTTTCATTGATATATCCTGTGTATTTACATACAGCAAATAATTCACCATCACTTTCTTTCTACTAGGGAAATGACTACACACATCAATCATCATTTCCTTAGGCTTATTCATTATTTTAACTAATTTGACAGGTATATTTAATTATTTCTATCCTATAGCTGACTAGTGAATATGAGAAATATGTTCTGCAGTGCGGGGTTGCAGTGGAACATTTTTGGTTTGTGTAAGTGAATGCAAAATACCTCTCAACATAAAGAGCAAATTCAGCTTTTTCCAAAACCTGAATGTGCAATCTAGATGTTTAATTTCTGTAAAAGTCACATGGATCAATGGTAATAGCAGGTGCAGGCAGAAGTGAGGGCATCTTCCAAGAAAAGCCATTTAGCAATAGTCACAAAAGTATTTTACAGTACTCGCATGGCTCCAATTTTTATGTTGCATAGGTAATGTAAGTACTTGGAAAATAAATGGACGTACAGAGGTGGTCAATGCTACATATATCTGCGTATTTTAGAAATACCAAATGCTGAATTTTGTCCTCAAATGGAACCTTTAGGGCTATGAAGCAGATTATTCCTAATTTCTCAAGCGATCCCAGAGTAGAAGGAAAGCAGCTTCCAGGCCCAATAACATGAACTATTATCCAATGTGCAACGGTGAAATATTTAGACACATGCAATGAGCCCATATTAACATGATAAATGAACCTGTCAGCTTGTGTTTTTCTGCATCCCACTGCTACAAAATTCTGCCTTTTAGTAAAAGCCTAAAAAAGGAAAAAGACAGAAGTTGGGAATGCACAGCATCACTTTCTATTGAATCAAGAACAAGAAATGACAGCAGCTCCTCCTCAAATAAGTGCATGACCCAGCTGGTGGGTGAGGGCAGCCCCAGCTCCCCTGCACTCAGCTGCAGGCATTCTCCCCTACAGCGTATGTGTACATTGGCTTTCCTTTCAAGAATACAGACAGTCTCGCTTGTAGGGAGATGCTGACATGCAGAAGGGCACCTTACACAGCAGAGTTTGAGCTGCCCTACCCAGCCCTGCAGCAGCTCCCTGATGCGGCGCGTGGGAGCTGCACAGACACAGCCACTGACTGCAAGTAAACACACTCTGTCTGTCCAGGATGCCCCTCTGCACTCTCCCTATTTACAGAAGTGGCTTTTCCTTCAGCCTGAAAGGTGCAGGATCAGAATGGGTGGCACAGGAGCAAAGGCTTTGGGAAACACGCAGTCGGTCTGCTGCTGTTTCAGATTCAGACAGTTCTCTGCTTGCGGGTAAATCTATTGATTTTCCCTACCGCAATGCTGCAAACAGAGGAACAAACTTCTGTCAGGAGATAACAAAAGAGCAGCGACTTGTTAGGATCTGCTAAATCTGCCCTGCACATTTCTTACAGGGCAGTACCAAGCCCCAGTATCACCATTTCTCCAGGAACCACGTTCCTACAGTGCTTTGCGACCCCACACAGCTCGCAGCCCAACAAGAGCACAGAGCAGGGAGAAGCAGGAGTATGCGGCCTGCAGGTACAGGCAACACCTGGCAACACAGGCACTGCTGCTGGGAACCTCTCTCTGAGCCACCTCCTATTCCTATTGCGGGAATGCAATAATGCCTCAGTGGAGTAATGCTCATCTGGATGCCAAGATATGATACAAGCAGAAACTCAGGCAGCGGCTTAATATATTTTTGTGAAGGAAGGCTGCAGATGATAGTGCTGCGTTAGCCCAAAGCTCAACAAGACCCAGATCCACATGCTTTAATTCTAGAAATAAGTGTGCTTACTCAGGGCTAGAGTCCTGCAAGAAACATTTCCTGCTCTCTAGGTAATAGCTAACAGAAATTGAACACAGGTGCGCTCTGCAGCCTGGCCCTCTCCTGCCCTTGCTCCTTCAGTTCTTTATCAGAGCAGTGAGCACAATTTATGCATCTATTCTACAATACTTTCAAAGTGTCAGTTCACTCCAAATTCCCATATAAATGCACTGTTTGTAATGGACATTGTGTGTTCCTGAGACTTGCTAAAAGTCACACAATTACTTCTATATTTTAATTAGAAAAAGACTTGCTAACTTATTCTTGCTGTGTGCAGATTCTTCCTTGGCATTTCGTAGTTAAACAGCAGAAAACACTTCATATGAAAATAATTCACACAACTAAACATGGCCCTCTTGGGAATTTTAACATCACTTTACCAGGAGCTGCTTTGTCTTGTGCAAAACATTGCCCTCTGTGACACGAAAAAGCTCTTCTTTAGCATAGACCTTAGTGAGACTATTTCTGGGCTCTCTGCACTGCTAAGAGAATGAGATGAAAAGCTTTTACCATTTAAAATGGAATGCATGGTGAAAAATACCCTGAAACACTGCCTTCTCCAACATTTCATTTTATATTTCCTATCGTCTTAGATTTTATTTCTTAATGGCCAAACCGTATTGTTCCATACCAGTTCCTGCAGTACTGCTGCTAGAGGGACCTCACTGTCTCACTTTTATTCTCCAGCACATGCAGCAGCATTTATTTGGCATTCGTTCAGTCAGTTTTTTTACACCAGTATGTTCCAAGTGGAAACACCTGCCATTTGTGCTGCCTGTTGCAATGGCCACGCTGAGACAGGGCAACTCTTGCTGGGCTTGCAAATAGCACTCACCCTAATTTACAGTGAGCCCCTGCACTGTGTATTTCAGAGCCTATATCCAAAGGGACTTCATGCCCTGCCTCAGGCTCCCACAACAACTTCTCTGCAACTGTATGTGAGAGGAAACTTTCCAAACTGCTCTTAAAAAGTGTTAATTGGGATACTTTAATGGTCCATCAATTGCTGTGCTCTTACTGCAGTATCTACAGAGGTATTGTTTCTGTATAATGTTGGCACTTTTTTATTTTCAAAGAATCTGGAAGAACTTGAGGCCACGTTAAATGTTAAGCTGTGAAAACAGAGACAATTCAGAGCCAGTCTTCTCCTACATGAATTTTAAAGATTGATTGGAAAGGGCAGTGTGAAAGAACATGCGACTCTGCTTCTCATGTCTAAGTCTCCAAGATCCCTCAAAAACATGCCTCAAAGGCTGAACGAACTCTGAGACACAGCAATAAATCTGCAAAGTGATAACCATAGAAACAGCCAAGCCTGCTGCTATCACATCAGAGCATCTGTGTCAGAGAGGCTCTTGGTGCAGGTGCTGGAGCAGCTGAGTGGCACTGAGGGACAGAGGCCTGCTCTCTCCCACCAGGTGCTCAAGCAGTCACGCTCATTGGTATGGTCATTTCTGCAGCTCCAAAGGGAGCATTTTGGCTGCCAAACTGATGGAGAATGGGAATTGGCATGCTGAAGCTTTCTGCTTACAGCTTTAAATATTAACTTAGTTCAGCTTGCATCACAGCCTCACAGTTACCGCTGCAGAAACGTTAACGCGTTTCCAGGAGTGAGTTGGCCCAAGATTTTGTCACATTTTTCTCAGCTACTCATAGGCGACTGGTATATGGCTGGAAGCAACAGTCATCTAGTGAACCATCCTGGACACAAAATTCATATGTTAATTGTCAAGAAAAGTGAGTATAGATCTTAGTGAAGCTGTGGAGAAGTCTGCTTCCCATTGTAACAAACGGGACTGGGGATCTGATGCGCAGATCCATTCATTAGAGCACTGGGCTCTGCTGAGCTGGAGGTTGAACAAAATGACCTCCAGAGGCAGCTCCCAACCATGATAACATCTGTATTCCTGAAAGTTTGAAAGTGTGACTACAAGGAAGCAAGTCTGATTTGGTGTCTTTTACAGCAAAATAATAGATATTGCCTATCTTGACAATCACAATTTTTATTAAAGCTTTAGATCCTGACATTTATAGAGTGCCTCTAAGTACTGCAGCCAGCCATCCCTTGATATCAGCTTGTGGAAAGGTGAGACCCTGATTCCTTCTGTGCTGAGCTGGGTGTGTAAATCAAAGAACACCTGTGATTTTTCTGACATCTCACCAGAGAGGAGTAAATCAACTCTGAATGTGAACTTTGCTATTTTAAATGAAGTTAGAGAACTAACAGTGAATTATGGCTGGGAAAGCTAGACTTTCTGAAACAAAACAATATCTATTGTTCCTCTAGATTACACAGAGTAAGTAAAGTTCATGCTAACGTGACGAAAGTGCCACGCTTCTGTCTAAAATCCACGCACTTCTTCCCCCTACAAACAATATTTTCCAGTGTTTTCTCTCCTCTTTTTCTGTGCCTTAAAAACCAGATCCATTCACATAGGTCCTTTGATGCTCACCCACTGAGGAGGAACACTAAAGCCAAGGCTTAGATGAATTTAGCCTACTTCTTATGATATGATTTCTCTTGATGACTTTCAGGAAAAAAAAGCCACCTTGCCTGGATAGCTAAACTCCCTTCTGCACAGAGACAGGTAACAAACACTGAAGAATCATAAGCTCGGCATGCCCAGTACCTGCAGAAACAGCTGTTACATGACGTAGAAATCCTCACACTCTCCTTGTGCCAACATACGTGTAGGAACCTTGCACAGGGCTCAGAAAGAGCAGGAGTGTCTTACAGCATTGCTCCTGTGCTTATTTTTCCAGTCTGGGGGAGGTAAAGTGCAGCTTTTGTCTTGTAATACGGTCTCCTTTCCACTATCCCCACGATGTGATATAATCATTACCAGACAAAGTGCCAGAACTGCGCTTTGCCCTTGGATGCAGATGTGATGCTCTGATTTGCATCCACTGCCCTTAATGGTTTCTGTGCCGTCCATAGAAAAAAAAAAATCATCTGGGCATTTAAGAGGTTAACTGGGCAAAGAAATGAAGACAAAGCATAAGTATGTCACAAGAATGTTCATTAGAAGTGTTTCCTTTTACATCTCCAGCAGATTTTTATACTATATAAACTAAAAATAAAAAATAAAAAATCACACTATTTACCCTGTGCTTACTGTATTTAACATGGTGGGGGCTCAGACTACAGCTGGACTGTGTGAGTGTGCTAACACTACTCATACTGATGGCTCAAGAAATGGCTCTGAGAGTGGCTCTGTTTTCTCAGGAAATCCTGGGTTTCTGCCAACGTGCTGCCTGTTATTTCCTTTTTCAATTCACCGTGTGTTGACTCTAATGATGCGCTTGTGTGTGTGTGCAGGTGTGCACCCAAATGCATTTCTGGTATGTAACATACAAGTAACCTGAAATCATACAACTGAAAGTCTTTCTTTACACATTTATATAACTATGCCAAGTTAAGGCAAACAAGATTTGTTAGCACCAACAGTAAAACCCATTGTTCATTTTTTAATTGCTTTTAAAAATTATTTTTGTTTTCAAGACTGACTGTCAAAGGATGAACAGCTAACTTCTCATATGCCTTTTCATCTTTGGAAATCTGTGCTCAGCTCCTGTGTCTGTGTGCCATATTTGCTTCCTAACAGAGTGGTGGCACGAGAAATTTCAACTAAGTGAAATAATTCAATTGCACTCCCAGATTCTATCATATCATTTCCTATGCATATCTTCTTCAAGGTTTGGATCATCATTTCACCAGATTTTGAAGCAGAATACTTCAGGGAGAAGGAAAAGCCTTTAAGTACTCTACTTTCTTTGCTCAGAACCTCCCTGGGTGTTTTGTACACTATGTGTAGGGCAAAGCAGCGTGCAGGAGCACACAGCAGGGCCCTCTGTGCAGCACACGCTGACCATGGCGTGCTCAAACAAACAGCAACAGCCAGAGGTAACGAGGAAGAACTTCTGCACCACAAATACTAATGAAGTTGTTACTTACAAGTTCTTCACATCAACGATTCCTCGAAAGGCCTTTCTAGGGATTCCTTTTATCTGGTTTTCACTGAGGTCTCTGAATAAGGGAAAAGAAAAAAAAGAAAGAAAAAACATTTTTGTTAACAAAGGGAATGTATTTCTCAAATCTACATGACATAATGGAACAAAGCTTGCTTGGAAAAGGAGATGCTTCTGGGTCTGTTACACCACACCACTTCCCTTTGTCTTCTTAGAGGTCTGTGGTATGAGCTGAAATAACTCTCCAACCAGAACTACCAGAGTTTGAGATAAAAATGAGCTAATGTTCAGAAAATATCACTCAGATTTGCATGATGTGCACAACTCTGTGATTCAATGGCAGAGTTTCGACAGCTAAATCTCATACCTCAATACTGCAGCCTTATAGCGTAAATAGAAATGTTGCTCATTCTGATTCTGTTTAACAGCTACAGCAGCATTGGCTTATCCGTGCTCAGATTATAGCCTCTGCTTTTAAATTAATATTCAAGAAAAATGTGACAATCACTCCCTTCAATTGTTTTGCAAGTTTATGGCAAAAAAAAAAGATTGGTACCACACACACACACACAAAAAAAACAAACAACAAAACACACTGTACTATGCATCAGTGGGAATAACAGAAATTTTGAGTTTGTTTTAAAAAACAGCAATTCAGAATGACTTCGTAGTACTTCAAATGCTATGAAACTCCAGGTTAAATCATTACATCTACATCGTGAGGACAGGTGGAGCAATGAGCACTGCAGTTTCAGTGCTGTTACATAAGCTGCAGGCAGCTGCTTTTCTCTTTGACACACTGTATTTCAACCAGAATTTCCCAATTCTGATCAGCCACAATGGGGGGAGGAGAGCAGGGACTGGGAATGGGAAGGAAAGAGACATGAAACTGGAAAGTTGGGATGCTGTCACACTAAGGAAGAGGAGCACTCTGCTGGTGCGCCATCAGCCAGGGATAGGAGGGAAGATTTTGGTTCAGTTCAGGGGACAAAACTGGGGGAAGCGTTAAGTGCAGGGAGACAAAAGGAAGGCAGAAGATGAGGAGAGAAAAATAGAAGAAATAAGCAAAGGCAGAAATGGTGGGCACAAGGATGGCTGGAGGAAAGGACCAAGAACAGTGATAGCACAGGACAGGATGTTACGGTGTGTATCATTTGGTGTGATTGTGCCACTTTGTTAAACAAACCCAAGGCTTTATCCCATTTTCAGAAAGAAAAGTCTGGCTTTCTGGTGGCTGCTAGGACAGAATGGCACTCATCCGTACCGTCCACCAGATACTTTTCTGTAAGCACGTTTTGTGTTGCAGCAAGCCTCCTTTCCAGTCTCCACCAAATTGCCTTTATCAAATGAAAGGCCAGAAATCACTGCCTGTCACAAAAGCCCACATTGACACTGCAGGTCAAGACGTGTCATGCAGGGCTTTCTTCTGTTTTCCATCAGGCAGAGAGAGAAAAAGGGGACTATGTCCTTGTCATGAGACTAATTCAATTTATACCAGTCATGCAGTCTACACCAAATTCTCAAAGTAGCCACAATTGTTCATTCAGACTATCACAAACAAAAAGGTGCTGCTGGATACAAGTCTCTTTTTCAAACCAGATTAAAATTCTTTGTGACCTTCACAATTTGTTTAACACTGATCCACACCGTGACCCTTCCTTCACCTCCCCTTTCTTTTGCCAGCAACAAAATATTAGTTCTTTAAAGACAGATCTTCTACCCAGAGAAACGATCGGGCAACCTGCAAGCGTAGGAGTGGAAAGCAAGTGCATTTCAGACCTGTAGAAAGGCAGTCTTACACCGAAGACAGATTTGAGGGCAGGGAATCATTTCGGTGTGACAGCGAGGCACAGCAGGCTCAAGCCAATGGTAAAAATGTGACAAAGTTGCCTAGGGGGGCAAAAATTAGCTATATCTGGGGGCAAAAAAGTATATTAACTGCAGCAGAAAGGGCTTGAAAAAGTAGAATTGCAAGTTTAAATGAAATATGCATCAAATCCACCAACACCTGAAGTTATACTTGTCCAGAATTTTACTGTGCATTACTTCAAACCAGGTTTAAAAAGAAATAAAAACCATATTTTTTCTCATATTATCATGGTCCAAAAAGGATAATTTATATTATTGCTTTCTGCTTTGGATCTCCCCTGCAGTAAGGCAAAAATAGGAGACTGGAAGAAATTTGTCCATTTTCTGTGACAGCCTCCTCATAAATTGTATTAATTTTATTTCCCATTTAGGCACTCTTTAGCTAACAACACTGCCTCTCTATGTCTCCAGACCCGTGCACTGATTTCATAAATAAATGTAGCAGTCTGGAATAGGGTACAGCCTGCAGGGTACTGGTGATGCAGCATGGATGAAATTCACAACTGCATGCCTCATTTTCCATAGCTGCCCTCTCACAAGTATGAGTGTGGCTTTTTGAGATGGGTAGGGGAAGAATTCACCTCTTCCTAACAATGTGCCAAACTTTTGTTAAGCATCCTCCAAAGGCAAGCAAGCCCTGGGCAGGCTCAGCCCATGCCGTTCCCAAAGCGTGCCAGGAGCCAGCGGGAGCTGCTTGTCCTCTGTGGTTGTTTTAGAGCTCCAGCTCTGCAATCCCTGTTCCTCCTAACAGACATAACGGGAAGCTGTCCCTGACGGTATGTAAAATAAATATTAGTTATTAATAGAAGCTGCAGAAGACCAGATAAACTCGCATGAGGCCAAAAACGCCAAAGCAAATCAAAACAAAACATTAAACAAACAGACAGAAGAGAACTGTGATATGCAAGAAAAAATAAACAATGAATCTGAAGAAAAATAAATAAACGATGATTACTAACGTATTTCCTATTAGGGAAAGGTTTTAAGCTGTGTATATCCATAACAGAAGACAAGTTCAATGCCCCAGTGCGTAATGAATGGAGCCTTGAGGAGGAAATCAGTGAAACGAATCCAGCTTTAGAGAAACACACATTCCCAAAATCCTTGTTTTAGTAAGCAAGATTAGTGAGCACTGAAGGGAAGCACTTGATGTAAGGACAAACCAAAACGTGCCATATGCCAGCAGCACCTCCTGCTCACTGCTGCTCACAGAGCTTCCTTTCATACAGACAGCAGCAAGCCCAGCACCTCATGGAACACATGCAGGAAATCAACGGAGAAAAGGAAAAGCTGTTTAGCAAAGACACTGTCCTCAGCTAAAGGCTTGTCTGAGCGTGCACAGCCCTCAGAAAGAAGGATGCTGGGGAAAGAAACTTGTCCTTGAAGTTCATCAGAATCCCTCCTTGGGCACTGATACCGTTGTGCAGCTACAACAGGGACACCTGAAGGAGGTTCTGGAGCCAGCCAGTGGCTCTGGTGTTCCAGTCCCATGGGCACATCCCCGTCCCTGGCACAGACTCCTGCCTGCTGGGCTGCAGCTCGCTGGGCGCTGCTGGGGAGCACTGCAGCTGGAGAGGACGCTGGACCTGCAACCAGCAGCTCCCAGAGCCAGCAGTGTGTGGGGGTGGCCACAGGGAAGGGACATATTTCAGAGAAACACAGCCAGAGACATTAGGGGTCTCGGACTTGAAGTTTGCGTGAATCAGAGACAGGGGAGCCAACAAAATGCAGCAGCTGCTGCTGACATGCCCACACTGCACAGCTCACAAGTCAATAGATATTTTAGTTTCTATTTTGACTAAAATGCTTTGGACATAGATTAACTCCCTCTGCAAGTATAATGTTGTTTTGCTGATCTTCAAATGGAAATTGCAAGAGCCTCGCTGATAGAAGGGTTGGGAAGGAAAAAACCAAAACCGCTGACATTTTCTAAGTGCCTCTGTAGTCCTCTACAATGCTGGGTTTGAGCTTCCTGCTTTAATGCTGCCTGCTGCATCCTAAGCGAAATATCAGCTGTCTAATACAGCAATAAAATGCTTTTTTTTTTTAAAATTTGCCAGTGACAGAATGTAAACCACTTAATTGGAACAGAGTCTTCACTTGAACTACAGATCTAAAACACTCAAATAGCTACGTTAGTACAGCTCACAGAGTTACAATGGTACTGGGAATTAAGTGCAGCATCTGAACATACACACTGATAGCACTATGCTTAGGTTGTCCCTCTTTTCAAGAACGGAACGAAAGAAAAACTAAAAAGATTTTTTGCATGTTTACCAGTTATTTTCCAGATCTTTTTTGGTGTACAGATTCTGAAGTTCAAAAAGATTATTTTTAAATGAAGAACTGCCTGAAAAGCAGCTTGTCTGAGAGATATTTATTGAGCTTGAACACCATTTTCTTATATCTCCTGCACAAACGGGCTAAAGAACAAATCACTGTTTGGTGTTACCCAATAAAAACCCACTGCAGACTTGCCTAGAATGGCTGAGGAGTTGAAGATGTAAAACACAGTCATCAAAGGCAAATGGCTCACAGCCACAGCCCGGCACACACCTTTCCCAGCACACTGTTGTCTGCTGATCCCAGAATAAAGCAGAAACCTCACAGAGTTAACCATTAGCACGTGGACCCAACATTCAGCTAACAAATAAAGGAAAAGCTGGTCTAACTGCCATGGTTCCTCCAGGTGCCTTTCAGCCCATCCCCAGTTCAGTGGTGTCTTAGGATTCCGCCAGGGAGCTCACACAAAGCACAGCCACACGACAAACGCTGATTGATTCCACTGCACACCGCCTGAGACGGCACAGTAACCAACTGCTTCCTGCAACTGTGCCTCACACAGCAGAGAGTTTGCATTAGTTAGCTTTATTTTGTATAGCAAACAATGGAAAGGTATGAGTGCTGACTGTAAGTGCCAGCTACTGCCAGTGCTAAAACACAGAGACCCGAGATTCGCTCCAGTTACAACATGCACAGCTGAGAAAAATGAGCATTACTTAAGCCGTGCTTGTAACTTGCTTGCAGTCTTTTATCAAACAGGATTTCTGAGTTAAAAGCATTTCAGTCTTATGCATTTATCAAAATTAAATAAAGTAGGTGTTCTTGAAACTTTGTGCACTGTTAAAGGCTAGTAACTATTCCTCAAGCCAACGTCTTTACAACCAGACTGAAGACAGAACTGCTCTGCAGAAGGACGTGCTCTAACACAAACTGGTCACTGCAATTTGTCTCTTTGGAGTAGTTTTAATTTGAACAGTATGTTAAACACAAACTCTACACGACAGCGTTTAACTGAATTGAACAATTCCGGAGTGGGGAGTAATAGAATAATCGAGAGAGAGGAGGTATCTCTTCAAGTATCACCTAATAAAAGATAAGCAAGTCAGCTTTTTCGTACAGCAAAACCTGGAGGGAAGAGAACTTCCAGAGGGCAAAAAGGGAGGGCAAAGGGACCAGTGCTTACCAAGGGACAGAATGGAACAACATGTGAAGAGAAAGAGGAAACCCACAGGGGAAAAAAAAGTTAACTGAATTATAGCAAAGCCAGCACAGAATATTAATATGGGCAGAGATTTTTTGTTTTGCCATTCCCAAGGGTGTTCTGTTGTCTCCCAAAGTTTCTATTACAACCCACAGCAACTGGCAATGCCTCAAGCCCTGCTCAGCTTCAAGCACAGCACAGCCAGGACCAGAAAGACTGCAGCATAGATTCTCTTCTAATTGCTACAGATTCTTCTTGCCCATTAATAAAATGTCCCTTCAAAGATGTGAGCAATGCTGCAGCTCATCTGGTCACAGCCTCCCACACAGCTCCAGCCACTTAGTGCCAGGAAGCAGTGGAAATGGATGTGAATCTTTCTTCTTTTTAATATGCATGCACTTGCAAAGGCTGCTGTTGTTAAGAAGATGGAGTCAGGAGAGTGATCATGTATATGTATATATCTTTGTATCATATTAAGCTGTGGTTTCATTTACAGTTCTACTCTGCCAAAAGTGTTTTTTAATGGTTACGGTACTATCTGATACTTCCAACAGCTAACTACTATTCCTATCTATTAGCTATTGCCCTAGCATTTGCAAAGCTGTTCAGTATTAGTGTTTTTCCTATCCTGTAGCTGAATTAACAAATAACTGAGTCCACTGCTGAGGACAATTCAATATCTTTGAGCCCTGTAAATACGCATGACGTATTCAAGATATTTATCATCTTCCAGGTGGGAAAAGCATTGACCAAATCACCCCAGTAACAAGAACAAGCTGTGGCAAGGCCAGCACTCATATCAGCACCTCTGCTCAGGAGGAGCCTTATGCACACTGTGAGGCAAGGATTTCTCTCCTGTGTTCAGTGTAAAAGATGGCATTTCCCTATCATAAAGCTGCAGTTATCACTCTCTGTCCAAAAGGCAAAATTTACATGCACTGCTGCCAATGAGCTACAAGGGCAGAGCTTAAGAATAACAGCACTGCACAGCATTACTCGGTTGAAACTTGACATCTCTGCTTGTTTTCTGAAGGGAAAAAATATCTTGCTGCTACTACTGCAATAAAAGTGTGGATGTTGACAACATCCAAGTTCCGTGAAATGAGAGCAGGTCATACAGATGTTTTGCACCCTGAGCAGTTCCAGGTGATTGTGTTTTCACTGAACAGTACAGCTGAATAGCACTTCATACCCTGGGAAGCTGCTGAGAAGATCTTTCTGGTCTGGTTTGGTTTGTTATAAAGGGAGGGAATTTAGCTGCAAAATTCCAACCAAACCAGTCTTCAGTACTTTCACACAGCCCCACACTATTGCCAAGATGCCAAAAGACAAGCACTGCAATTTCTTTGTTGGTGGGGCTGTACTGTGAGGCAGCTCTACGCCTCCTGGAGCCCAACTACACCACAGCAGAGATGGACACAGAGTGTGTGAAGACAAGGACATGGGTATAGGCTGTCCTAATGCAGAGGAAGGGTGCTAGCTAAGTGATTGAGGAAGGAAAAGATCTCAACAGTAGATAATCACTTTAGCATAATCCTCCTCCTTCTCCAAGACCCAATTTAAAACCATCTGTTAAAACTATTCTTCTTTGATAGGTTTATGACTTCTGTCCTGCTGCAGTTACAAGAGCTGCTCAGCACACTGTGAAATTGTTCTACATGCTTAAGAGGACAGAGAACGCACATTTGTGTACTCTTTGTGGGAAGATGAAAAAAATGCAGTCACTTCAACCAAACAAAAGCCCTCAGATTATCTAAATGAGACCCAGTGCTACATTCAGCTGTCATTGTACCCAAAACAAAACCAGAAAATTACATCCACCAGAATCCCCCTTAGCAACTATTTTTATATAATTCTAAATGAACAATAATCTGTGTCAGTGCTCATTTAAGGACAAATCTTTCCTCCCTCTTGCCATTTCCTAAATACGGACCAAATGCTGATCAGATAGTATATTGGAGACTCTTCTTTTAAAGCCCATCACCTTGAGACAGATCAGGTTTTTTCTTTTAGAAAGCAACACTTGTTGTGTCTTTCAGAATATATGCACAAAAATCAGATTGTACCTCAATATCTTTATGTTCAACTTTGGGTATGTGCAGGAGTGGGGATTGACAAGTAAGCAACTGGACTCAGAGGAAGCATATGAGGATGAGATGCACTCCTCAAGAAACACAAAGGAGCTTCTAATAAATGACAGTAATGCTTCTTTATTAGCAGCATTTTATGCAGGTCTTTAGTGCTTTACTAAGCAGTATCAAGAAAATTAATCGTTCCTTTATACAGATTGGCCATGCTGGAGACAGCATGGGACTAGAGTAAGGTGCTCTAGCAGAGGGTGGGAAGAGACAGGAAAAATACTTGAAAGTCAAATATAATCAGTATCCTGTTTTATGCAGTTTATACCCTAAGTCTTTACACAGATGGTAAGATTGGCCTGTCAGCAGAGAAACAGCACACGGTTTTAACAACGGACTTAAGAGGAATCTGTTTTGATAGATAAACCCTTTTAACTGTGGCTTTATTCAGAACCACATTTATTCTACCAAGGCACTACCAAAGTAGGGTAGGCTTTGCTCTACCGTAATGAGATTCCAGCACAGAGACACCAAAGTGATCTTGCAGGAACAATGTACACCTCCAATAGTTGGGAGCAAAGTGCTGACATCAGTGGCAGGAAAGAAATCCTATGCGTTTGCAAACACGAAACAAAATCCAGTAGGCAGTATGACCCTCTTCTGATCTCCACAGCCCAGACCCTCGGCCTTGTTTAAGCACAGTATGATTACTTAGCAAAAAGTTATTTGCGGTTTACTGGAAATGGTAAAAAAAAAAAAAAAATGGTGAGCCTTTACTTTCAGGAGATAAATATATGCAATCATAAAGAATAAAGCATGAGCTAACAAACTGTGCCATCAGGGAATAAGCCATCAAGATTTGGAGGAACGCTCGCTCTCAAATGATCTCCTTTGACCTAATCCCAGCTTTGTTAATTGAGTGTTTATATATACAAGTAATTTTTCACTCTTTATTGATATCCTCAGAGAAATACCTTGCTGACCAGTTACGGTGCGCCCAAACATCACACAGCAGAATAAAAATCACAGTGATAATATTTAATCCAGGCTGAGATCCCGTACCTCAGCTATGGAAACAGATTCATTTGCATAGGAGCAGGCAGCAATTGCAGGTGTGAGGGTGTAGGCTTTATTTGTTACAAACTTCTCCAGAAAGAGGCCAACTGTTTAATTTGTTTGCATAATCAACACAAGCATTTCTTTGTCTATAAAAATAATAAAAATTAAACAGTCTATAGACAGTAAAAACTACTACAGTGATATTTCATTCACTCTGGTGAGGTAGAAGTGAATTGCAAATTATTTGAACACACTGCAGTGAGAAAAAGCAACGTTCTGGTATAGCTAAGCCCTGGTTATCACAACATTGTAATTCTGTGGTAAAAAGTTATACCTGTGTAAGAGGGGTATGCTACTGCTCTAGCTGTAATTAGTTTTCAAAATTAAATTATACTACTGGGCCAGTAACATTTACTGCAGAGATACTCAGCAGTCTGTACTCTATTAACAGCTACAGAAGCCCTAGACAATGGAGAAAACAGTTTTACACATCTTGTCCATTCTTTCACAATATTTTAGCTTCTATCGTGACTCCACGACTCCACATTTATATATCTTTCCTTCTATGAATAGTTTAATCCCCGAAAGCCACCGTGAAACACTGCAGATGTAAGAAGATACGCTTCAGACTGATTTGTATCCTTAATTCATTTTCCTATGTGGATATGATATTTAGATTTATTAGACCAAGATGTAATACCATAAAGCGGTTAACTCTACTGGGGATATTCATGTAAGACACACCTGTTTAAGCAATCCTCGCATCTCCCTTTTACGGTAGGCTCCACGTACCCACAAGCTATTCAATTATTTCTGAGCAGATCTGCCCTGACCATCACAGCTGCATGATATCTCCAAACCTCATTCTGCTACTTTATACATACATAAAAGAAACGATTCACTGAAGCATAACCAAATCATTTCTTTTTTTTGAAAGGCTGAAGAGCCAAAGCACCTTCGAGAACCTCCTGTCATGTACAGAAATTTTATCATTCAATACTGCCAGGTTTTAAAAAAAGTAATCTAAACAGAAGACAGATTTTGTATATACAGAAAATAAAATCTAAGTTTGCTAGTAGAATGAGCATGCTAGTTAATGTAACATAGAACTAAGCCCAATTAACTTTTCAGCTAACGGGCACGTGTAAAAGAATGAAGTCCTCCAAAAGAAGCTGCATTTGTAATCACGTCACTCATCTGATGGAGTGCTTTGTTACTTCAGTGTTCTGGCAGATCACCTACCACGGATCTGAGGCATTACTGAAGACGAAGTTAAAACCAGGAGAATTCATAAGATGTAACAGTCTCCCTAAAACTTCACTGCCACTTACAAGCAAGTCTGTATAAGTTAAGAAGTGAGTTCTGTGAGTCCAATTGAACCCTGCACTCTGAAATCATAGAATGGCTTGGGTGCGAAGGAACCTCAAGCCATTCCGTATTTAATACTAGACCAGGCTGCCCAGTGCCCCATTCAACCTGGTCTTGAACACCTCCAGGGATGGGGGATCCATAACCTCTCTGGGCAGCCTGTGCCAGGACCTCACCACTCTCTCTGTAAAGAACTTCCCCCTGACATCCAATATAAAACTTCCCTCATTAAGCTCAAAACCATTTCCCCTTGTCCTATCACTGTTTACTCGAGTAAAAAGTCTCAGATCTTCCTTTGAAAACAGATTCATCTTATGACTCCAAAACACAGAAAATACTCATAGGGAGATGTGGGCATTTCTCTATGTTTAAATTAACCCATAAAGATTCTTGTGGCACACTGGGAGCTTTATCCCTGAAGAAGACAAGGAACAAGGGCACTACTCTGATTCATCAGCAAATGCTTCACTTCACTGATCTGCAAGAGAGTTGATTTGCATAAAGCCACTTCCAAAAATGAACTTGGCTTTCCTCTGAGTCGCTGCCAAGCATGTTACTGAATTTCAGATCAACAATGTCAGCTCAGAAAATTAAATTAAATTTAAGAAAAGCTGATAGCAGGCTGAAAAGAGGGAGGAGGGCTCCTTGCACAACCGACTCCAAAGGGAAGCAACAAAAAGTCTGCACATTGCTCGTTTACCTCTGAAGCGCTCTCAAATCAAAGGATATAAAATTCCAGAGTGATTTGACTTCATCGCTGCTGGGAAGGATGACGACTTCCTCTCAAGTCCACTGCAGTTGTTTGAGTCTTTGGAAGAAACTATGTCTGGCAACACATCTTGTAATTATCCTAAAGTTTCTTCAATTTATGACCCAGCTGTTCAACTACTTCAACAGGCTTTTAAAAAACAAGTGGCGCTCAGGTGTCACGCATACGTAACGCCAAGAACACAGTGATTGGCAGGAGCACTTTTGATGGTAAAGATGCAAATTCAGTGCCGCTTTTGGAACAAATCACATACAAATGAACAGACAGAGAACTTGCATTGCCTAGGCAGTGGAAAACTGTACTTTCAGCTTCAGATGGTGTACTGCATTCAAATCATTGCTATAAGATGAACGGTGCATGCGATGATAGATCATGGCATTTTTTAAATTTTCCTATTTTTGCTTTTATTTCTTCTTTCATGGATATGACCAACCTTCTGGCCAAGAAGTGGGCATCTACAATTATTATTTTGAATAAGATCAATGCACACTACCAAAGTGGGGAAAAAAATCAATTAACAACTCAGAAGCAAACCGACTGCCCAAGAAGCTCTGAAATTAAACACTGAACAAGGACAGATGCTATCTAGTTATAATAGTTGTTCTACACTATAACTTCTTGCATATTTTAAATAATTTATGATTTCTCCTTAAATCTTGTATTTGATACTATAAAACTGTAAAGTTTTTCATATGATGCAAATAGTTCTATCTTATCAAATAACAAATTTAACTCAATTTTACAGCTTGGAAAGTTTACATTCTAGTACCATTTCTTCACATCATTACTTCCAGATGCACAGACATAAGAGCAACAATCAAGAGGCAGAATCTAGAAGTCAGTCAAGACGCACACCAATTTCTGCACTATAGTTCCATACACACAGGTTGGGTTTGCTTTGCATTGGAGTCTGGTTTTATTCCACCTCAGATGCAATTGCCTTTTCTGAAAATAGTTTATTTCTGGAAAGAAAACCCTAAATACTGAGGAACTATGTCTAACCCAGAAAGGAGATTTCCAGCTGAACCTATCCTACCCCATTAAACTTATATGATTATGATATGGATTATGTACAACTATAGTACACATGGTTTCAATATTGTTTCTAGCTTGCACTCTTTGTTCAGTCTTTCTAAATCATATAACAAAAGAATAATATGAATAAAGAAAGACAAAACAGAATAAATGGGTGGAACATATTACCAGTACCTTACCAAAAACAGTAATACAGCAGAAACATAGTTTTATATCGAATTAAATAATTAGAATTTTCATCTGTAACATGAGTAGTGGAGCACAGAATTCATTAAAATAGAGAAGAGACTATTCCTTCAGCTTTTCCACTGTGTCTGGTAATTAGAAATATTTTAACCAAGTGAAAAATCATCACAGGAAAACTCCAGTGCCCTGCTGTACTCTACCAGAACTACTCTTACAGATTGCTGCAGTAACTTCTGCACTTTAAACCACGTGTTACCTCCCTGCATTAGGGTCTGCATTAGGATTTTGTTCAGCTCATAAAATAGATAGCATCTCTCATAGAGCAGCCACAGACTGGTCTCCCTCTGACATCCCCCATTCAGATACTGAGCCCGTGTTATGTTCACAAGGCATTCAGAAACCAGCGCCTCTCAGCAACTACCTGTCAGTTTGGCCCAGTTAGGTTTGCAAAAATGAGAAGGAAGGCCCAAAGAAATATGTAGGGTATATAGTCTAACTCCTAACTCATCATCTTCAAACTGACCTCGAGAAGCATGAGGAATGTGCCCAGAGCTGGCATAGTGCATGGGCAAGAGCACATGCAGCTGCCCACCTCTGCACCAGGGCTGACTGCTTTGCCTCACTGCTCCTGCTAAATCAGGGCTAACAGTTTCATAGCATCATGGAATGGCTTGGGATGGAAGGGACCCTGAAGATCACCCATTTCCACCCCCCTGCCACCCACTAGGATCAGGCTGCCCACAGCCCCATCTTTGTCTTGAACACCTCCAAGGATGGGGCAGTTTCACTCAGAACAACTTCCAAGCTAACTGAATAATCTATTCATAGTGAATTAATATTTTTTTCCCCCTTTTTATCACTAACTCGGTGCACAAATCCTGCAGAGGATGCATTGGGAGTTTCTGTGTAGCTGAGACTTCCATACCGCAATCATCTTTGGTGAGATAACATAAAATTTCAGAGCACATAGTTAATGTTCAAATGGCAGAATATATTGATTCTCTGCCCATCCCCTAGTATCTTAAGTTTACCCAGAAGACTATTTTATTTAATTAACTTGGTGCTTTATTAATATAAATATTCCACTATTGATCATAAGAGAAGCTGACGCATGTTTGAGTCAGGCATACATCAGATCCATTTAATGGAGCTCCACTTAGAAGAGTAGTTGGCTCTAAATCAAGGTAAATGGTAGCAAGTGCTCCTTTGGGATGACAGGGCTTAGCTGAATCTATAACATTTTTACGGAGCTGGTTTTTTTAAAAGCAGAAAGCGTATGGAAATTAGATATGAAAATGGTCTCTCCTTGCACGTATCAATTAAGCATGTCAATACCTTAATTAAATTGCTCAACTTAATGAGATTTATACCAATGAATACGTTTTATAGTTATAATAGCTTTTTTGGCTACTGTTCAAGATGTCAAATAAATTGTGAAAAGAGGATTAAAAAAGTAGTAATTGACATTCTGAACTGAAGCCAGTATTTTTTTCTCTCATTTTTTTCCTTCATTCATGTGATTTTGGAGAACATATAAATAAAGTAATGAACCCTGTAATAGCTTTGCTTTTAAAAATGTCTTCCTTTTCCAGTTCTAATCCTTCTTATCAAATTCTCTAAGTAGCACACCACTTGAATTAAGAAGCACTTCAACCTAAATGATTGTACATCTTTTTCCCCTTTCAGGCTCACTATTACTCTTATCCTCCGAATTTGAAAGAAATAAAACATTTCTATCCAGGCACATAGTTACTGTAAGGACTTCTTTATTGAACTATGGCAGCAGAATGCCTGGTGATGTATGGATCCTACCCTGCAAACAGCAGTGACTTCTGCTCTTACCCTGGACTTGCTTTAATTTTGCATGGGACATCTCTGACCAAACGTAACTTTCTAAAAGCTAGGCCATACCTGAAGTGCTGAAGCATCAGAAAATTTATTTTGGAGAAGAATCTGCTCCAGTCCTTTAACACTTCACAGTGCTCTAACTTGCAATTGCAGGTATCAATAAAATATATATTAAACATTTTAAATAAAATTCTAACTCACTGCTTTTATAACATATCTCCAAAAAGAAAATTATATTCGATGTGCAAGCTGCCTCCTCAGGTCTCACTGGTCTCTTTGATTTCCTAATTAAAGGGAAATTGATCAGAAATACCCATTGTATTGCAAACCCTAGAGCAATGAGCTCCAATCTGCAAGTTTCCAGCTCAGAAGTACAAAAATATACAACACGACCTTAGAAAAAAACATAACCAAAGCAAATGTCTTCTGCAGTTAGAAAGATGGACAACCTTCATCTAGGGAATAAAGAAATTATGGGATGCTGCAATTCCTGGCATAATTATTGGCTCTGTCCTAAATGCATTTTTGCAACCTTGGCAAAGTCATCCTATGTCTCAGTGATTCAGTTCTCTGGTATATGGCAAGGAGCACATACCTTTATCGTGAGCTGTACCCAACTCACATGTAAAAGCGCACGTGTATTTCCAAGTGAAAAGTTCTACAAAAATGCCTGTAATTGCTAGCAGACTGCTCCAGCAGGGCTGCAAGGTGACCAGGCAACACAAAATGCCACTTCCTTTGCTAAGAGCAGACTAATGAGAAAGTTCTGTTGGTGTGTGTTCCTATCATTGCCTGGTAACAGATACAGAAATA